>OX328123.1:45289016-45421516 GCA_946811695.1 Gonocerus acuteangulatus
CTTGAAGGCCATTCACTTACTGTTCGTTTGATTTCTCGAAGTTTGTTATCCGTCGTCATGTGCCAGGCTTGCTCCCACTTCTCTGTAACAAATTTTCTGGCTTCAGTTTGCATATCTTGTAATGTAACTCCGTGTATGTCTAGTTGGTTTTGTCTTGCCGTCGTCCGAGCCAGTACGTCAGCTTGAGTGCTTTTTCCTATGTCCTCATGTCCTGGGAGCCAATATATTGTTATTTCTTTATTCGTCCGGTGTATCTGTTCTAGTATGTTCATAATGATGGGATTGTCGTTGTACATGTTTTGTAGTCCATGTATTGAGCTGAGTGAGTCCGTAAAAATTGTTATTTTTGGTTGTTGAATGTGGTGTGCATTTTCCAGTGCAAGGTGAATGGCGTGCAGCTCAGCAGAATAAATACTTGTACTTTTTGTTAGTTTCAGCTGAAAAGTGTTTATACCTATTACAGCTGCTGCGCCTGTGCCCTCACCAGTCTTGGATCCGTCCGTGTAAATAAACATTGTGTCTTTATTTTTGTCAATGTATGGCTTGAATATGTGTTTGTATGAATGTGTAGATGTCGGGTTGGATTTTTTGTATTTAGTCAGTCCTAGGTCTAGTTTCAAATTGTTTAGAGTCCATGGTATGAATGTTACGGGAGGTCTGGGTAAGAGTTGTGTTCGTAGTAGGTCAGTGTCTTGTGCATAAATCATACATCTTACCAGCAGTGGGCGTTGCCTGAATGGTTGCATTTCGTATTTTCTTAACAATTCCTCGTCAGTAGATTTTGGGACGCACTTACTATTTAAATATTTAGTTTTAAGCCAGTATTTCAAACAATTCTGCATACGTCTGTATTCCAATGGTAATTCTCCACATTCTGCATGGAGGCTATTAGATGGGCTGGATCTAAAGGCTCCTGTTGCGATGCGTAAACCAGTGTTTTGTATTGAGTCTAGGATTTTAAGAGTACTGGGCTTGGCAGATGTGTACGCTACACTCCCATAATCCAGAAGAGACCTGGTATATGCCCGATAGAATGTCAGCATTACACTTCTGTCTGCTCCCCACTTTGCATTGCATAAAATCATTAAGAGATGTAAGGATTTTTTACATCTTTCAACGAGATTTTTTAGGTGGGGAACCCAGGTATGTTTAGAGTCAAAGAGAAGTCCTAAGAATTTTATGTAGTTTGTAAAGTGGATAGGAGTATTATTTAAGTTCAATGTAATTTGTGGTATACGTCGCTTTTTTGTAAAAATTATGCTTTGAGTCTTTTGTGTAGAGAAATGTAGTCCGTAAGTAGCGCTCCAATTCTGTAGCCTATTTATCGTCCTTTGGATGGACTCTGCGGCATTTTCTAGATCTTTAGTTCGAATATAGATAAGCAAATCATCCACATACAGGCAATATTTGACTGGGGGAGTAATATGCTCACGGACGGTGTCCATAGCTATTTTGAATAGCGTCGTGCTTATTACACTGCCTTGGGGCGTCCATTTTCCTGAGTGAATACATTAGAAAGAGCTGTACCCATTTTAACTCGGAATGATCTATTCGAAAGGAAATTTAATACAAAATTGAAAAAGTTTCCCCGAATATTCCATTCGCCTAGTTTTGACAGAATAGCTCGGCGCCAAACTGTATCATAAGCCTTTTCTATATCAAAAGAGACGGCTAATACAGATTCCTTAGAAATAAATGAATCCAAAATTTCTTTTTCCAAAGTAACAATGTGATCTATAGCCGAGTGATTCGGTCTGAAGCCACACTGATACTCTGATAGAAGCTTATTTTTATCAAGGAACCATAAAAGCCTCTTATTTAACATTCTCTCAAAGACCTTAAAGATACAGCTTGTCAGAGCTATTGGTCTATAACTATCAGTTGATGTCGCATTTTTATTCGGTTTTTTAATCGGTATAATGATTGCTTGGCTCCACGAAGATAGGTAATAACCAGTCTCAGATGCATTATTGTATAGTTTTAACAGTAGCGACAGCACACTTGGGGGAAGATTTTTCAGCATTCTATAACAGATTCCGTCTTCTCCAGGTGAGGTACATTTTACTTGGGTTCCTTTTTTTTCCGCACGATCAGCTTCATGTGGCTCTGTCACGTGACAGCAATCCTAGCAGCATGTATGCTGTGATCCCCGATGGCTATACGTCTAATATCGTGTATAGAGAAGCATTACTGTAAAGTAGATTTTTTTTTTAAATACCCAAACAACGGTGTTTGTAATAAAAAAGTGCTGCGCAAAGTCACAGGACGAAATCCTGGGGACATCTAGTTTCAAATATAATTACTAATTATTCATGGCAAAATACTTCAAATAGTGAATTCGCTATTTGAATATTATTTTAAAATGTGAATGAAGAATAAATCATTCATTGTTCAATAAAATATGTTTATTCTGCGTGATTATTTGAATACTTTGTAACATAAACTTCATTCACAGAATAATGAATAAAATTAATCATTTCTCGTCCACGAATAAAATAATACATTTATTCATTATTCTGAATAATTTTTGCCCAACGCTGATTATAGTAAACTAATATTAGTGGCATTTTAAATATTTAATTTAGGTCTCTATTTGGGGCATGTAATAAATAGGATGTGAGATGTTCTGGGGATTAAACAGGTTGAGAACCACTGGTTTCGATAGAATACACTCATCTAATTGGAGCATCGATTTGGGAAGCAAATACTCAAGCAAATTCAAGGAGAGATAACAATAACTAAGCAAAACCCATTAGAGAGTCCTGCAATAGATAAGGTGTATGTATAAACAACCATCAGCTGTTTGAATCATTATAGCTGTCTAGTGTCATCGTTGATGTATCGTTGGAGAGCTAAGACAGCAGTGGTGACAGGAGCCAGCGAGGGTTTGTGCATCTATGGTACGGAGGTTGGCTAAGGATGGTATGAAGGTAGCTGCTTTAGCCAGGCGCACAGTGGGACGAAACGCTTAAAACCGCAGACAAGGCCTGAAAACTCAAAACGAAATGTTTTCGGGGGCGTAGAACTCAAATCTGAAGTCCATTTATTTTTATTTTGGCGGGATATTTGGTCAATGACCTAAAATTTCAGATTTTATATTTTGGGGATGGGAGGTATAATTTCCTTTTGTCTTTCATCCACTGAATCCCATAGAATACTCCCCACATCACTCTGGTCGATAGTTTTGGAGTCTTTTGAATGACAAATTGTTAAAAAAAATTATTTTACATATTTGACAACAATTTACACCATTAAACTTTAATGGTGTACATTTTTAATCAAAATATAAAAAAAAAGGTCAGGGAAGTTGTCGTTTAGAGCAAAATCAAACCAAATTTGAACGGTCGGTAAAGGCCCCGAAGTTATACATTTTCTTCCAATTGGGGTATTTTATAGTGTTGTGGGCTCAACGTTATATGCAAGAAATTTATAATTTTATTTGTATTTTGAGAACCATTTCTTACAAGTATCGTCTAAGATAATACAATAGTCATTTATATGGTTATAAAAAGGAGACTTTCTACTTTAGAAAGACCCCAAGGATGTAAATATTGGTTTATCTCAAGAGGAGATATTGAATTTCAAAACGTCGCGTAAAGTTTTCGCTTACAAAGTGTCTCTTTCGGACTGGAAAAAATGATTATTTTTTGTTTTCGATGATATTTACCACATAAGGGTTTCTAGGGATGCTGATTTTAAATCTGCTATTAATTTTGGTGTGAAAAATGTATAATGTTAGTTTACTTAAAAACTTAAACATATTTTTGAATTTATTTGACGAAATAAAAATTATTGTTTAACGATTGTATTTTTTCTGTAAGCTACTCTCTATAAAAAACAAATTGATGAAAAAATCATGCCGATATCATTTTCTAAACTCCTTATATATAATAAAGCATTTTTAAATTGTTTTATTTTATTTCTCGGCTCCTAAGGCGTATTGAACGAATCGCTCGGACACATGTCGACTATTTTTCGATGCAGAATCACCATAAAAAAATGGGCCAAATCGGTGACCTTGCACCTATATAACCTTATGAGCTATTCGGCGATGAAGCTGTTGCCGCTAGTACTTTTTCAAACATTAATAGGGCTCCTGAGCCCCGGCGGATCTGGGCGGATAAAATGTTTACGTATATCTCTTACTTAGGTATATCTCTTACTACATCTCTTATCAGATCCCCGACAACTCGCCCCACACTCTTCTATTTTCATTTTCGTTTTAACTCCACCTATTTTTATCACAAAAGGTGTACAAAAAACAACAAAAAAGTGCTGTTTAAAAATTTAGTTTATTTTCTTCAGAAGCGTACATTGACCAAAACAAGCTCAAAAATATTTTCAGGTGAAAAAAAAGTATGCTTCTGTGCCACATCAATAATGAGTTGATCCTAAGGAATTCGCGGGGAAAAGTTAAAAGAATGGGGTATTACGATTATTTTTGCGCAGTCTGCTGTTTTTTCAGATACCCTGGACTGTGTGGAACAAGTCCTTGTAGTTGTCGAACAAAAAAAAAAAAAAACAAGTTTCAAATTCGGCCAGTGTCGCGGGTTTTGGGCGTTTCGTCCCACTGTGAGGCGGGCCGAGTTGTTAGAGGTAAATATCAGCAAAAACACAATACTATATTCTTTTAGTGCGTTTCCTCCCTTTCTCCATGGAGACGAATTCCGCTGATGAAGTCGACCTTATGACGCAACCTGGAGGTCCAAATGGAAAGTGTCAACGTTTACGATCCCAAAGGTCACGATAATACCAGTAGTTCAAATTTGTATATATATATATATATACACATACATATTTATCTGTAAGCTCTCAATTAACCCGTTGTTTAATTTGAAAGACCAAGTTCGTTAACCTGCTAAATTCACATATCGAAACACTATTATTATTTGAACTACATTTCCGTGAAAACTCATATACGTTTTTGCTTTGCCTATATAGGTCTTCGAGTAAAGTTTTTAACTTGCTTTTGAGAAAAATGTAAAAAAAAAGTAACTCTTCTTTGAGCATTTCGTATATTGTCCTTAATATCTCGAAACCGATTAGGAAATCGTGATATGTGTAAAAAAAATCTATTTAAAAACATAATAAGTATCCTACAAAAATAGTCATTACGAAAATTTGATGGAGTAATTTCATTCGGAAAAATCTACCCGGTTGGTTTAGAAGCAACATTTTTTATTTGAATCCAATTATTCCACTTGAAACAATATGACGAGTGTACTCGAGCTGACCGCGCAGCTGTAGAGGGGGTTACACAATGATATGTACAATAGGTATGAAGGTTAAACTCGTAGCAGCGGACTGACAGTCAGAGATGGATCGTTGGAGAGATAAGACAGCAGTGGTGACAGGAGCCAGCGAGGGTATTGGTGCTGCTATAGTACGGAGGTTGGCTAAGGATGGTATGAAGGTAGCTGCGTTAGCCAGGCGGGCCGAGTTGTTGGAGGTAAATATCAGGAAAAACCAAACACTCCTATATTTTTTTAGTGCGTTTCCTCCCTTTGGAGTTGTAGGAGGTAAGTAGCTATCTAATCCGAGGGCTGGGTAGTAAGGTTTCCTTGGTTTGCACTAGGGAGGAGTATGGCTAAAATTGCACTTCACTTTAATCATGTTCTGGAATACCTCAATTCTATCTTATAGTGTCGTCGTTTGGGATAGAATCGGGCTTCCAGAACGTACCTCATGGGTGTGTATAGGAAATAATTTCAGGGGGGGGGGGGCTGGGAGAATTTCAAGGAGGTCTGAGAGTTTTTGGGGGGTATGGAACACTAACAATCTAGACCTTGGAATAGTTAGTTATCTAAAATGCTATGACACCCCCCCCAAAAAAAAATGTTTTAATGACAAATTCTTCCAATGAAATCAAAATTTTGGGGGCTGCATCGCCTCCCCCTTATATGCACCCATGACGTACCTTGCCCACCCACCCTTTCATGAGTAGCTATAAAGGGAAAATCTGCTCCTCTGGGTCCTCACGGATAATTACGTGAATGCTTTTATTATTATTATGCTCATAATATCTTCCACGCGCACACAATCTAAAAGAAAATCTCTTCTTGACGATCTGACTACACGAAAGGATAATTAGAATGATCCTTAAAATTTTAACCATGACTCACCAAAAATGCTGTTTTCCTACACCAACTATTTTTGGATTACAGGAGATAGTAAAAAAAAAAAAAAAAAAAAAAAAAAAAAAAAAAAAAAAAAAAAAAAAAAAAAAAACAACTTATAAAGAGGAATTCTTAATGGCATAAGATTCTTCTATCCATGTCTGGGACTTCTATCCCGAACGGTGTCCAGTTATTTGGAATAATATTTCGCCCGACTACCTGCTTTAAAGGATCATCGCGAAGGCGACACGTAAAACATGACTCCAAACTATAGGACAGAAGCCCTAACTTGGATAATAAAAAAAAAAAAAAAAAAAAAAAAAAAAAAAAAAAAACGGAATCTCCCAACGACAAATCTTGTTGCCCAGGTTGTAATTCTATAGGCCCTGGACAGGAGTTAACGGCTGATCTGATAATGGCAAGCTCGTAGCAAGGAAATATAAATCAATTTGTAACATTAGGGGATACAAGTTTAAAACGTTCCGTATAGATAACTTTGGCCTTCAGATTAAAACCTTCTCCCTCTGTAGCATGAATACCAAAGTTTTTGTAATGATATTTGTTTAACGATTTTCATTTCAGGCTCTTGAAGAAGAAGTTAATAAGAGTGGGTTTAGCGGTTCGGTGAAAGGCTATGTATGTGACGTTTCATCAGAGAGCCAAGTTGCGTCAGCATTCAAGAGTGTGGAAGAGGATATCGGAGTAGTGAGTGTTCTTGTCAATAATGCTGGAGTATTCAGGCCTGTACTACCTACAGGTAAATGAAAACTCAAATAAATATATACAATTAAGTAAAAAATGATAATGAAGGTTTATAATGAGTTCGTATTACCGCCTGCTCAACTAGAAAAACAAAATCTAGTGGAAAAAAGATTCAGGTACACTCGTGTTTAGCTATCATCCATCAGACACTAAGGAAGCATTTGAGTGCCAAACAATTTTGCCTCTTGAGGACTATCTTTCCAGGAGAAATTTAAATTTGCTTGATAGGTAAAAATCATTTTCCAGTAAAACTATAGTAAAACTAGCAAATAGTTCTTTCCTATAGATTGCAAAATAAAAAGATTTTCTATAATTAGCTCTTTAGAACACTGTAGGATTTTATAAGAATGTTATGACAACGAATGAATGAATTAATAAATGAATAAGGATGTTTATTTACAAAAAAAATTAACAAACATAATATGGTTCCAATAATTTTAAATATAAGTATTTAAAGCAAATCAACAAATAAATAATTTACGAATAGAATATGTGTATATTCTAATAGATTAAAACATGAATATAAACTATTTATAAACATTAACAATTTTCCTTTCTTCATATATCAATCACAAGTAATTATTATTAAGTAATAAGAGAAAAAAAATATCAAAATAAACATTACCAACAAAAAATAAGTAATAAGTATCATCAACGAATGTTATGATAAACTGGTCAGGTAGTGGGGCTCCTGCGAGGCGAGCTTTTTAGCACTTTCCTCCGAAGGAAAGTAGCTATTGAGATTGGACTCATGACGGAATTTTTGAAAAATTTCTTCAAATCTTTATCGATCCTACCAAGTAGACACCGAAAATGACCCCCGTTAAAATTTATATATATATATATATATATATATATATATATATATATATATATATATATATATATGTATATGTCTGTTAACACGATAGCGGCCAGAGTTTTTGTTTTTTCGTCACGAAACTTGGTATATAGCATTCAATTAGCAAACGATTGAACGAGTTCGTTAACCACCAAAATCGGTCCACCGGAAGGGGGGGTTTACCCCGAACCCAAAACACTAATTTGACCATTTCAGCCGTAATATTTGTTATATTTCAACGAAACTTGGTATTCGTACTGGTAATATAGAGAGAAAGTGAGATATAAAAATAAACTAAATCGGTTCATACGGAGGGGGGGTTTACTCCGGACCCACAATACCAATTCGCCACTACCAGCCGTGATTTTAGGTTTATTTCGACGAAACTCGGCATTCATAGTGGTAATCTACAGGTAAATATGTGTTGTAATAATAAACTAAATCGGTGCATTAGGAGGGGGGGGGTTTACTCCATACCCACAATACCAATTCGCCACTACCAACCGTGATTTTTGGTACATTTCGACGAAACTCGGTATTCGTAGTGGTAATCTACAGGTAAATATGTGTTGTAAAAATAAAATAAATCGGTTCATTAGGAGGGGGGGTTTACTCCGGACCCAAATTACTAATATACTCATATCGGTCGTAATTTCTGCTGTATTGTAACGAAACGCAGTATACGTCGTGGGTAACTCATGAGAAAGAAGTGTTGTAAAAATGAGCTGAATCGGTCAATCGGAAAGGGGGGTTTACTTAGTAATATACTTCAATAGAAAATCCAGCCAGACATAGGTTCACAAAGGCGCCGCAAGGAGCACTAGAGGGACTGTATCCGGTTCCTGCGTTAGATCAAAATACGATAATATGAGGATTTTTTATTTATTACGTAGTGCAGAAAAGAAGAAGGGCATGGCTGAAAATCCCCCGAGCAAGAAGAGCAACTACAAATCCAGAAAATCTGGGAAAATTACTGATGAAGCGAGCAGCCCTACTATAGAAAATTATGAAGAAACAAATACCTCCACAACAGCAAGGTTGAAAGGCAACGACGCAAACGGAAACAATAAGAAAACCTTTTTAAAAAAGAAGTCTATGAGGTAAAATGCAGTTAATAATGGTTACAAAATGTTTTGAAACTGCAATTTATCTCATACTTAACCTAAAAGCTTCATTGTTTCTGTTTGTGTATTGCATTTATTTTTGCCCGCGTATTATCTATAGTTTTCCTACATTTTTTATTTATTTCCTTATAATTTCTCTTGATATGTTTTTCACATCAGTATGGCATCTATAATCCAGTGGAATATAAACGGCCTTCAAAGACACATTGGAGACCTGAAACTCCTACTCCAAGAAAACTTAAACACTGTCATTGTAGCACTTCAAGAAACACACCTAAAACATGATAGAGACGTCAGCATTCATGGATACTCCATGTACAGATATGATTACATCTTGGGGCATAAAGCTTCTGGCGGAGTTGGTATCTTGGTAGCTGATAGTACATATAGTGAACAAATAAGGTTATACACAGCTATCCAAGCAGTGGCGGTCTCAGTTCGCCTACCTTTCCGTGTCACTGTATGTTCTGTATATCTTCCACCAGGAGAACAGATTGACGTACAAGAACTGAACGACTTACTGACACAACTCCCTAGTCCAGTGCTTTTCCTTAGCGATGTAAATGCACAGAGCTCTATCTGGGGATCACTGACGACAAATAACAGAGGAAGACTAATTCAAAATTTACTTGACAAATTCGACTTACTCACTCTAAATACAAACAAACCGACACATCTGTGCTCTCGAACAGGAACACTATCACACATCGACATATCTGCTTGCTCAGCTCGCATTCATACTCGCTTCTCGTGGGAAGTCTGCGAAGACAGTCACGGTAGCGATCATTTTCCTATTAAAATTAACCTAAATTCATATATATCACTTTTCGAATCTATATCAAAATTTAACACACGTAAAGCCAATTGGGACAAGTATCAAAATTACATTGAGAGCAAATTAACTTTTTCAAATGAACCTTCATTTGAAGAGTTTAACAATATAATTATTGAAGCAGCTGAGCAAAGTATACCTAAAACCTCGCACAGTTACAGAAAACTACCAGTACCCTGGTGGAATGATGAGTGCAGAACAGCAGTAAAAGATCGAAAGAAAGCTCTTCGTCTCTTCTGCAGGAATCCGTCCGAAAATTATCTCATTGACTATAAACGGAAGAAAGCTAAGGCCCAGTGGGTAATTAAAACTAGTAAAAAGAAATGTTGGATGGACTTCCTAACTACCATAAACAGAAACACATCTTCAAAAGACATTTGGCAAAAAATCAACCAAATACAACATAAAAAGTACAGACCACCGATAACAGGACTAGTACACAACAACACTGTCTTGACTGACCCATACATTATGAGCAATATATTAGGAAACCATTTCAGAGAAATATCCAGCTCCATGCACTACTCGGACAACTTTATTGACCATAAAACATATGTCGAACGGACTCCAATACCTATACTAACTAACTTCGACCACCCTTTAAATGACCCTTTTACAATGCAAGAATTAGACTTGACACTTTCTAACACCAAAAACACTACACCAGGGCCTGACAACATTTCTTATGAAATGATAAAAAAATTACCCAAATCCGGCCTAGTAGTTCTTCTAAAACTGTATAATGAGGTATTTAAGTCTGGTACCTATCCTCACGCCTGGAACGATTCTGTAGTCATTCCTGTTCTTAAGCCTGGAAAAGACAAGCGAACTCCTTCAAGTTTCAGGCCGATTTCTTTGACCAGTTGCCTATCCAAAGTCATGGAGAGGATGGTAAACAAAAGAATTGTATCGTATCTTGAAAAAGAAAGTTACCTGTCACAGTTTCAGTGTGGCTTCAGGCCCAACCATAGCACACTACATCACATAGCTCGCCTGGAGAATGACATCCTAAATGGATTTTTAATGAAACAATCAACTGTAGTTCTTGCCCTAGATCTGGAGAAAGCATACGATCGTCTCTGGACAAGGTTAATTTTAGAACAGATGAACGACTGGGGTATGCAGGGAAGTATTTTACGGTATACTTCTCAATACTTGTGTAATCGACGTTCCAGGGTAAGGATAGGCTCAGTATATTCTGATGACTTTCTCCAGGAAAATGGAGTGCCTCAAGGTGGTGTTCTGAGTACCACACTCTTCAATATAGCTATTAATTCCGTTGGACGCTTTATTCCGCAAGGAGTATCATACTGTCAATATGCTGACGATCTATTATTGTATGTCACATCATCCAATTACCATACTGCATTAGAAACGATTCAGGACACAATACACTCTCTAGAATACTGGTGTACTAGGACTGGATTCAAATTTTCAGACGATAAATCCAAGTACATCATATTCACAAAAAAACATAACATACAAAATTCGAATTTAACTTTAAACAATACTCAAATAACACAAACACGAACACTAACATTTCTTGGAGTGACATTCGATCAACGCTTAACTTGGGTACCCCATATACAAGGACTCCTCAATAAATGCAACAAATCGCTAAATTTATTGAGGATTCTTAGTAACACTAAGTGGGGAGCTGACAAATGTACCATGCTTAGATTTTATCGAGCCTTTACCAGGTCGCTACTGGATTATGGTTCTATAGTATATTCATCTGCCAGTTCAAGTACTCTGAAAGCGTTAGATACAGTGCATAATACGGGAATCCGGATCGCCTTAGGAGCATTTAGATCCAGTCCCGTAAACAGCCTTTATGCAGAATCAGGAGAGCTTCCACTGGATAATAGACGTCAGATGATTTGTCTAAAATTTGTTACAAAATCAAAATCATTAAAGTCACAGTGTGTAAATTCATTTTTATTCAACCCATATGTAGACATATACACACAGACAGGAGCAAAACAAAAGCCGCTCATGGTACGCTGTATGATTGATAGAGAGAATGGACATGTTCTTACACAACCGACGTACACGCAAAGACATCTCTCAATTCCTCCCTGGAGAGTAAATAACTTAAAAATTGACTTGACTCTGACAAAATTTAAAAAGACTAGTACATTCTCTAAATACTTTTACCAGACTACGTACAAACATTTAACGCAGACAAACACAGATACCCTTTACCTATTCACTGATGGATCTAAGATGAATGATGGCGTCGGTGCAGCTGCTATTATAAATCAAGAAAAACATCTCGTCACGTTACCGAAAAGCACAAGCATCTACACCGCTGAGCTGCATGGTATTCTCTTAGGTCTATCTAACGTACAAACTACAACACAGAACATAACAGTTTGCTCGGACTCATTAAGTTGTTTACTCTCCTTACACATTTACAACACTAATCCTATCATCATACAAATTTTAGAACACATAATCAGACTTCAGACACACAACATACTGGTAACAATGTTGTGGGTACCAGGACATGAAAATATTGGACAATCAACAACGGCGGACGAACAAGCAAAACAAGCAAGCGGGAGAGAATCATTTGACTTGAACCTACTTACGACTGAAGACTTACACTTACAAATTACTGAAAATATCCGTCTTGGATGGCAAGCCTCATGGTACAGCACAAGAGACAACCTCCTAAGGGAGATAAAAAGCAGTACTCATGAATGGCAAGCTAGTACACAGCTATCAAGACGTGATGAAGTAGTAATTACAAGACATAGAATTGGACATACACATTTAACACATTCCCATCTCATGACTAGACAAGACAGTCCAATATGTCAGACATGCAACAGACAACTAACAGTTAAACACTTACTTACAGAATGCAGAACACGAGACTATTTAACCATTCCACATGACATGTCCGAACTATTTTCTGAAAAAAGCCCACACATTGTTACCATTCTACAACACTTACATAAAATCAAACTGTACGACAAAATATGACTCAACAGAACGTATGTATGGTTTAATGAAGCGATTGTAAATAAATGTTTTTGTATGTTTGAGTGTGTGTGTGTGTGTGTGTGTGTGTGTGTGTGTGTGTGTGTGTGTGTGTGTGTGTGTGTGTGTGTGTATGCGTGCATAAGAGCGGCTTCTGTATACAATGTCCTTACATTAAATCCCTCAAGACATAGAATAATGATTTTTATATTGTAACAAACTATCAGACACTCTATTATTTATTTGTTCCTACAATATTTCGGTTATTGTTTTGTTTGAAGTTTTTATTTATTTATTTATTTTTTTTATTTTCTTTATCTTCTTTATCCCTCTTTTTTTTCTTTTTTTTTTTTTTTCTTTATTTTTTTTTCTAATGATTTTCTATGCTTTGTCTCTTTTATACTGTGTGTTTATACTTTATAAATTTAAATTTTTTTTTTTTTTATTTATTTTTTTTTTACCTATTTGCTTAATTTTATTGAATTAATTTTCACGCAGTATGCGAGCATATCACCTTGCTGTTGTGGTGCTCCGTAACAAATAAACATTTCATGGAGCCAATCGCCTACGTTACGTAGCTCCTTAAAAGAATAAATAAATAAATAAATACGTAGTGCAGTAGGTACCATGTGTAAACATAACTCTGGAAGCAAATTAATAATTTATCAGTTACTCATTACAAAATTAAAAGAGAACTATTCATGTTTTTATTTTATTTATGTAGGATATTTTAAGCAAATTGTTCTGGAAAGCAGTCTACACTACCCAAATTCTGAGGAAAGTGCTTAGTTATGCAGGTCCTGCGTGACGGACTTTTTTTATTACTTTAATGTCCATACGAACCTCTCAATCATTGTCCTTAGATCATTTCCTGCTCCTTAAATCTTTCTGAATATCGTAAGTCACAAACTCAGTGTTAAGTCTCATATTCAGTGTAATGGCTCAGATTTAATAGATGCTATAGGTTCAGTTTTATTTTCCTAATTCAGAGTAAAACTACAAAGTCCCAGATTAAAGTATCTAGTCTATAACACTTTATTGAACTCACACTAGGAAACTGAATCGAAAAAAGTCTGCTTGAAACTGTTGGGAAACAAACACCTATCAAAGCATATTTCCCATGCTTTCCAATTTACTCGCCTATCAGAGAGTAATATCTACCACTGAAAACCCCAGCAGATAACGCTCAATTCCATGAGATCCTAAATAGAGCCTCAAAAAAGGGTTATTTCAAAATAATACAATACCTTAAGAATATGTTAAAGCTGAGGGCTTCATTGCTCGGAGAATAATTCTACTTTGCTTTGTGTTTTGTTACTGTTTGAATATTCGTATTTTTCCTCTAAATTTATAATAATGTTTATCTACTTTTAAATATATTATATAGTATATAAGTATAAAAAACTAGGCTATATACAATATTTTTTATGTATTATGATTGTCACAACAATATTTATTTAAACAAATGTAAATAGGTTAATTTTGTAAATTATATATTAAAAGTTATAAATATTAATAAGATATTGGTGCATGTTAAATAAAAATTAGATTGCTTGACCCTAGTAATAATAACATTAGTTATACTAATCACATTATATAAGGCCTACTCCTCGCTATGGGGAAACCTTGTAAGCGGTAAACAAAATAAAAAATAATATTTCCCATGCTAGAAAAAACATTAAAATATTTACAAATTAAAATAATTATTTAGTTCTTTGAAATTAATTATTTAACTTAGTAATAATATGTATGTCTTGCATTGTGAAATGTCTGAATATTTATTTTCATATTTGCGTTGTTTTTTAGGTGTGTATATAATAATAAATACGTTTTATTCACGATGTTTTTACCTTAAATTATGGGATGCTAGTTTCTCAATATTATATCATATATGCAGCACCGTTTATAATTTACAGTAAAAAAAACAAAAACAAAAAAAAAGATCATATATTATTAAATTACTTTTCTGTCGTTTATTTGTATCATCATTTATCATGATCTCATTGTATTTTACTTTATAGATATGGACCTGGAAAGTGCTAAGCTGATGATCGACACGAATCTAAATGGAGTCCTGAATTGTACAAAGGCTGCGATAGATATTATGAAAAAACATTCCGTACACGATGGTCATATCATCAACATTAGCAGGTATTTAAGCTAAGAAAGCGATACGATATTAATTTAATCATTTACTATATTATAAAAACAACCAGGCACACCTTGACATGATTATTATGTTCCTAATTAGAATGCATGCTCTATTTTAATGATATAACAAAAAATAAATAAGAAAATAATTATTCTACAGATTATTGTAAGCCCATTTTAATTTGTTTTAATTTACATAAAATAATGGTGGAATGTACGAATAAAAAATCCTATAGAAAAAGTATGTACATCATATATATATATATATATATATATATATATATATATATATATATATATATATATATATATATATATATATATAATGGTGGAATGTACGAATAAAAAATCATACATAAAAAATGTTAATATCATATATATATATATATATATATATATATATATATATGTGTGTGTGTGCGCGCGCGCGTGTGTACAAAGTATAAATTTATCAATGAATGCTCTATAAACATACTTTGCAGACTAATAGAGGAATACTGATTTATTGAAGCGTACTGATTTATTGCAAAAAAAAAATATATATATTAAGATGAGTTTGGTCTGCTTAATTATTGTTACCAAGCATTATGGCATCGGTAAAATTTGAGACTTTTAAAACAAAATGCTTAAATCTTATATGATAAATGAGTAACTCCCCGAATGTTAGAAAACAAATTATAGTTACAAAAATAATATTTAATGTAATTAGATGTAGCGAGCGACCGTTAAATATTTGATATTTGAAATACATTGAAAATAATAAAATTCTAAATAATTCTCCATTCTATACCAAATTAATGTCATATAACTTTTTGTATCAAATTTATAACTTGACTTATATAATTCTTACAAAAAATCAAACTCAATGTTTGACAACTTCATCATAAGCCCTTAACTATCGAACTACGTGCACACCATCTTATTTAAATGGAGCGAACAAAGTCAGAGATGAGCGTTCCTTTCCGGCTCTGATTATTCAAGAATATTTACAATAATTCAAAATAGATGTGTACATACTGACTCATTTTAATAGAAAATGCATTGAATAAAATTACGAATAAAATATCTTTTATAATACAATTATTTTAACTTATCAACAGTGCAGAAAAACGGATTAAAAGACGCATGAAAATAGAATCATGCAAAACAGTACTTCTTGGTTGTGCAAGGCAAACAATCCGAACATTGAAAAACGTCTCAATCCATAATGCAATAGGCTTCAAAATTACAAATTATCCTACAACATGGCTGGACTATTTGGTGAATGGATATACTTATGTACTTAATAACATAAACAAATTTAAATCTATCAGGAACACGTTACATACACGCTAAATAAAATACACGGGTAGACTAGAGACTATATTTTCACCCAGATATCAGATATGCTCTCACAACACTGGTATGGTTTTCAGGGAATGATTTCATTTTTGAAGCAATGAATTTGTTGATTGCCTAAAACCGAAAGAGATAAATCAGAAGGAATATTGATTTTGTGGTCCAAATATCCGAGCCTATTTACATAAAAAATAAAAAGAAGGAGAAAAATACAAAAATAAGTGGATACATTTAAATATATGCAAATAGAGAACATATAAACAAATAATAAAAATGATTCCATTGTCTGTGATTACCAAAAAAAAAAAAAAAAATAATAACAAGAAAAATACAGGGGAAAAATAAATAAAATGAAAACAAAAAATATATATAGCTACATAAAATAAGTAAATACGAGGTATTTTAATGTTTATATTTTGTATTGCGTATGGACTACCTTCAGTCAGTAAGTCGTGAAGGTCGAGTGGAATGTCTAAGTCATTACGAAGTGTATAATCTGTCAGTATGTGTGTAATTTTCAAGGTAACATTACAACTTACACAGGTTGGTATCTGCTTGTTTTCCATTAAGTAAGAATAGGATAGATGGCAGTGTCCAATACGAAGCCTAGTCAAAGTCACTTCTTCACGCCTGATACAGTGTTCATATGACCGAGCTTTCGTAGTGTTTTATTCTACATTAGATATTTTACTTGAACTACGACTGTTACAGCATCGCTGCACACGGTGGCTTTCCTTATCCTATCGGCGGAGTATACTCGGCTACGAAAACTGGTTTGGGCGTGATCGCTTCAACCCTCAGGAATCAGCTGAAGAAGGAAAAATCTTGGATCAGAGTTACAGTAAGCTTAGATGTCGTACTTTTTCTTTGTTTCCTGGAGTATACGATTTAAAAAAAAAAAATTATGACATTTAAGAAACAATTATTTTCTACAAATTTGATGTTTCATGAAAAATATATCTTAATAAACTATTTTTACTGATTAATCAATTGCCCTTAATTTGGAGGATACTTACGTTAAAAAACAAAACATAAAATAAAGAAAACTCAGATTTTTTTAGAATGAAAAGTATCTGAATATTTGTATGGCACTAATTAACGCTTAAATAATAGACTAATCAGAAATCTACAATATCCGACTATTTGAGCGTGTACGTATGCATTTATGATGAACGCGCGCTTGCGATCTCTACGGCATCAGAAAACCAAATTAACCCTGCTTATGTCCGGCTGTTTTTCTAAAGAATACTTTAGTTTTAAAGTTGTACTGTCCTATCAAGTCCAACCATAAAACTGTGCATGATCTAACATTTTCAGCGAAATTATATATATATAGTTAGATGTTAGATATATCCCGCAAGCTGCGTGTGGTTCACGACCATAGTGAGCTGGCGCTACGTCTCGTTTTGTGAACCACAGGTGCCTAACGGGACAGGGAACGTGTTATGAAATATTTTGCAAGTATTTGCGCAGAACTCTCGTTGACCGCTATGTTTATAAAACCATTGCTTATTACACAGGACGGTATACATCGTCAGTAACTTTATTTTGAAAACTGTAATTAACAAGAACTTCTTAACCCATTTCGTCCCAAAGTTGCGTAAACGCAACATTACTTTCACGTTTTTTTTCTCATGCAAATAAATATTTTAATTTAGTTTGAATAGTTTTTTCTAACAAGGCTTAAAGAAAAGGAAAAAAAAATTCTTAAGCCCAAATAAAATATTTTGTTATTTTTTCTTTTTTTTAATATTTCTAGAAATATTGTACTGTGAATTGTGTTAGAAATTTTTCCAAAATATCTATGCATTTATTAAACAATTATTTTGTTTTTGCTCTAATCATGAATTGAACGTATAAGAAAATTTACCAATAAAAGTAATTGCGATCATAACTTTTTAGGCAATTCGGTGGCCCTGCGAACATAATGTTGCGTTTTTTTTTGCAACGAATGTTGCGTTTTTTATGTAAATGCAACATTTTGTTTCTCCTAAACTATAACTGCTGATTGTTTGTTTTTGGTTTTTATACATTCTTTTAAGTTCCTAAGAGGAACAAATAACGAAAAATGTAAAAAAAAAAAAAAAAAAAAAAAAAAAAAAAAAAAAAAAAAAAAAAAAAAAAAAAAATCCACTAGGAATAGGCTTGGGATTTAATGGGTTAAGGTAAAGGGTAGAAAATTAAGCCATTAGCGATGTATACAATCCTGTGTAATAAGCAGTGGTTTAATGTTTAAAAACAAAACAAAACAATAATCTGCTTCTAGACGATTAGCGCCGGGCTATCTACAAATTACACACCTATGGCTATCAATATAAACACATCTATCAATATAAACACACCTATGGCTATCTATATAAACACACCTATGGTACAGCTGGGAAGTTTTACAACGAGCCCATTTCTGAAAAAGTCTAATACGCATTTCGGGACTCGAACCCACATTTCCCGCCTGATAATGTAGCATGCAAGCCACTAGACCAC
Organism: Gonocerus acuteangulatus; assembly: GCA_946811695.1. NCBI lineage: Eukaryota > Metazoa > Arthropoda > Insecta > Hemiptera > Coreidae > Gonocerus > Gonocerus acuteangulatus. The sequence continues at coordinate 45,307,653 of OX328123.1, forward strand.
AGGGTGACCTATAGCAGTGCTTTATTTACTTTAAATCCCAGTACATACTCTAATCCCTTATACAGCAGTCTTTAGCGTATACAAAGGGAGGCTGAGAGGGCTGCCCGAAAATTTGATTAAATCGGTAAAAGCGTGCCATAAAAAACTAAATTAAATAAGATTACTTAGTTCCGATGAAATATTTTTTTTTGTTTGTGTGTAATAGCGTTATAGTTGGCTAACTATTTCAAGTTCTAAGTTGTTAGCATTCCATACCCCCAAATCCTTCGGTGCTACCAGCCCCCCTCCCCCGAAATTATTTCCTATATACGCCCTTACAACAGTATCATTGTTATTCAAAGAAATATAAATCTCCATTGGATGACAGCTTCCATTGCTGAAGCCACAGTAACTTATAATAAGGCACCTGCAATGGGTCCAAATTCCGGCCAGGGGAGTTAATTTTGCTTAAGCTCTTTTAAAAATATCCCCATCACCTTTTACTGCATTTTATTTTGTCTAATTGTGTTTTATGAGTTGAAGAAAGTAATTAATTCCTGTGCAGAATGTTAGCCCTGCAGCGGTGAAGACTAATTTGGCATCTGCTTTCCTGAACAACATGACGTTGGGCCAGTACATGCACGCTGATGACGTTGCAGATACAATTGCTTATGTCTTAGGAACTCCAGCACATGTTAATGTAAGTAGATTTACGGTGGATATGGCTGATATATTTAAATTTTATTTGGCAATTATTTATGTACAAAGTTGTACATATCTTATCCATAAGCAACGTTCAGTAAAACGACCTTCCCAGAGGATCTGAGCACATTCCTGAGTAAGGGAGTGACTACAATAAACATAAAAAGTTAATAGGGTACTCAATTATTGAAGAAACACCAGAAATAATAAATAAATGAATATTCACTTACATTATATGATTTAGCTTTTTTTGAGATTGCTTGTTTCTCATTAGTTTCGAATATTATATCGATAGTTTCATTGCAGCGCCGAAAAAAAAAAGGCCGCAAAAATAACATGGATAATTTGGTCTGGAGCTCAAAGGTTACACTTAAACTCTTCTATCTTTTGAGGCTTTGTGATTTTCGTTGTAAGATAAAAAAAATATTTTTTCCCCTCTTCCATATTTTTGATGATAAAAGATAGAATTTGTTAATGTGTTTATGCAATATTTAAACACATTTTTGAGAGATGTGGCTTAAATTAATCAGCTTGCAATGAAGTGTGTTCACTTTACACACCTTTTGCCGTTTTGTTTTCATGAACTTCCATTATTCGAGAATTTAGCAAGTGGAACCTAAAGATGAACAAAGCCACAATAATTGAAAAAAAATTGTTATTCCTTAATTTACTCATCTATATAATTTTTTTTCGCTTCCTTAAAAGAAATTGTTCATTGTTCGGGGGAGTGTGGTATATTGATGTATAGACACCTAAATTACTGGCGCAAATGAAATATGGACTCTGCCATGGTTAATCGTAATTAAATGGAAGAAATTGAGAAATAAATAATAAAAAAAAAATATAAATCAAGCAAGAGGAACAGAAATAGCTTTGATTTGAATAAGTAAAGGCATAACTTGCCCTCATTGTATCAAAATATAACAAATATCGGTAGTATGTAATGCTACACCTACTTTCTGCATATAGAAAAGAAAAATAAATTAGAAACCAAATAAGTAATATTAAAATCTAATAACGCAAACCCTTAACGGGTGAGTCCTAGACGGTTTTGACCTAGCCTATGACACTCCCCGGATCAAGACCTACCAGTGTGCCAAGTTAGTTCAAAATCGGTCAAATAATGTGGATTTGTATAGGAACAAACAGACAGAATGACAGACAAACAGCCGATTTTTATATAAATAGATATGAGAAAATGTTATAGCTAAACTTTGCACATTGCAGGCTTTAGATATAGAAGGTTGTTGCCCTTTCTAGCCAAGCCATCATAATATCTTAGGAAATAGGTGCAGAGAGTGAACAATAGATCCTCAACGATAGAAGTGATAAATTATTTTAAGAATTTTAACCTATTTTTATTTATTTTGCAGGTATCGGAATTAATTCTTGATAACATTGAGAGTTTTTCACTTCCGGGACTGTAACTGAAGAGAGGATCATTCGTCATACTCTACGACTACAAAAACGTATTTAAAATGTCTTGCTCCAGAAATTGCAAAATAAAATGTTGAAACAATAAAATTATTCTTATTTATATTTAGTTGAAAATTATTGACAACATACATTTCATACTCACCTCGTTCGATTTTACAAATCTAATTAGAATAATTCCAGTAGAAATGGAATATCATACCTATAATTGTAACTTATTATTCCTGGATGTTCATATAGAAACTAACAACCAGAACAAATATAGTGAGGAATATGACTTGTTTATCTTCATAGACAGGTTACATTTAACACAAATTAATTAATTTTGGGAATATTGTAAGTTAAATTAATGAGTGAGCACAATTCTAATTAATTGTCGAGTAGGTGAATCTGCTCTTATTTAATGGAAGTAGGTTTCTTTGCACTAAATTAATAGTGAATTTAGTGTTCAATTAGAATTTAACTGTATTTTACAATGTTATTTAGATTTACTGAGAAGAGATAATTGACCGTTGAGATGGAAAAGGAGTAAATAGTCTGGGTTCGGTAAAATGTTGAATAAAACTACATTTTATAATAAAAATTAGTTGTATTTCTGCCAACGTTACACACGTTAACATTCAAGCCATCTTTAGAGAGGAAGGGTTGATGTGACCGCTTGTTGAAAGAAGATTTTGTAAAAAAAACTATTTCTAAACATTCACGATTGTCCAATGTCGAGGCCAATGGATTTTATTGGGCCAAAGAAAAAATACTTCTGAAAAGATAAAATCTCTCTCTTTCCCCCCCCCCCCTCACCCTCTCTCTCTCTCTCTCTCTCTCTCTCTCTCTCTCTCTCTCTCTCTCTCTCTCTCTCTCTCTCTCTCTCTCTCTCTCTCTCCCTCTCTCCCCCTCTCATCGTGAATGTTAAGAAATAGTTTTTTTTTACAAATCTTCTTTGAACAAGAGGTCACATCATCCCTTCCGTTTCAACGGATCCATCAGGACCGAATGGTTTTGTCTCATATAACAGAGATCTTTAAACCCGCCAGTGTCATCAGTCCTGCCCGCGACAGCTAATGGCTTATTGTTGTTCTGATAACTTTGAAAAAAATAAAGTCCGACTAGGAGGAACTGCGTCATCTTCGGGCGTTTGCTTTCCTATCACTAGTGACATTTGTAAAGGAATAGAAACAGTTATTGGTTGTATTAACCTTTCATGAATATGTATCTTAAATAACAGCAATATTTTAGGCGTCACAAAGCACAGTAGCCAAGTTACAGAGAAGCGGTAAATACTCTATCCGCCTTCTCCCACATTGTTAAGGAAGGCACTAAATGTCAATACAACACAAGAATACTCATTTCTCTGTTCAATGCAATTACAACCAATTTAAAATTGAAGTAAATAGAAAAATCTCATTCCGCTTGGAAAGCTCTATTTCTAACAACAAAACATTGTTTCGAATTTTACTTACCCTGTTTTATAATCAAATAAATTTTCCTGCAATAAGTAATCACTAAAATAACAAGTATTAAAAAACTAACGGAAATAGACAAAAAGAACCGTTCAAATAAACCAAACCTACTACTTTTAAGGACTTATTTTTCCAAATGTAACCTTCCCATTGAAAATTGCTTCAGAACCTTTTTTGTAGAAAATTTAGTAAGCTTTAGAATGCTGGTTGTTGCAAAAAATATGAATCCTGTTTAACGAAATAATATCTGGAACACAGCAATAATGATTGATGTAGATTTGAAGACCTTATTCAAAAACTCTTTCATGTTTGAAACCATAATAACTACATTTCTTTGGAGTGAGGAAGAAAAGGTTACACATATTTGCTCTGAAAAACAAACAACTTTATCAGGCTCCAAGTTTAATAAAACCGGAACCGGGAATCGTAGCAGTCAGAGATGGATCGTTGGAGAGATAAGACAGCAGTGGTGACAGGAGCCAGCGAGGGTATTGGTGCAGCTATAGTACGAAGGTTGGCTAAGGATGGTATGAAGGTAGCTGCTTTAGCGAGGAGGCCCGAGTTGTTGGAGGTAAGTAGCTCAGAAAAAATCTTGAGCTATTGTAAGACTTATTTAAGATATATATTTAAATGTTATTGCCCATTAAAAAAAAAAGTTGTTTTTCAAGGCGGTTTATACCAGGTTAGGGCTGGAGCCTTTTTATGAAAATAAAGCCTTCATTGGGGAATTTTAACCAACTACCTTAGGTTTGACTGCTCACCAACGAACTATAATATTAAAACATAATATATATGTTTATATATATATATCTCTATATATATATGTGGAGGCCCGGTGGCCGTGAGCGTTAAGGCGTGAGCACTTAACACTCCGTGCTAAAGGGTCGTGGGTTCGATTCCCACTAGGGGTGTTGGCTCTGCCCTATCCTGGCTAGAAAAGGGTGGTAACCAATAGATAACCCGTCCTAAAATTCGTAGTTAATAATAAATGGACGTTAAAATTTAATAATAATAATAATATATATATATTATAAGCTTACGGCCTATGTATAACAGGGTGTCTACTGCACGAAAAAGTCACGAAAATGTCACGAAATGAAAAAAAAGTCCGTCACGCAGGAGCTGCATAACTAAGCACTTTCCTCAGAATTTGGGTAGTGTAGACTGCTTTCCAGAACAATTTGCTTAAAATATCCTACATAAATAAAATAAAAACGTGAATAGTTCTCTTTTAATTTTGTAATGAGTAACTGATCAATTATTAATTTGCTTCCAGAGTTATGTTTACACATGGAACCTACTACACTACGTAATAAATACAAAAAAACCTCATATTATCGTATTTTGATCTAACGCAGGAACAGGATAAAGTCACTCTAGTGGTAGAAAGCGCTCCTTGCGGCGGCTTTGTGAACCTACGTCTGGCGGGCTTTTCTATTGAAATATATTACAAATTAAACCCCCGCTTTCCGATTGACCGATTCAGCTCATTTTTACAACACTTCTTTCTCATGAGTTACCCATGACGTATACCGCGTTTCGTTACAATACAGCAGAAATTACGACCGGTATGAGTATATTAGGAATTTGGGTCCGGAGTAAACCCCCCCTTCTAATGAACCGATTTAGTTTCTTTTTACAACACATATTTACCTGTAGATTACCACTACGAATACAGAGTTTCATCGAAATATATTAAAAATCACGGCTGGTAGTGGCGAATTGGTATTGTGGGTCCAGAGTAAACCCCCCCCCCTCCTAATGAACCGATTTAGTTAATTTTTACAACACATATTTACGTGGATTACCACTACGAATACCGAGTTTCGTCGAAATATACCAAAAATCACGGCTGGTAGTGGCGAATTGGTATTGTGGGTCCAGAGTAAACCCCCCCCCCTTCTAATGAACCGATTTAGTTCATTTTTATATCTCACTTTTCTCTCTATATTACCACTACGAATACCAAGTTTCGTTGAAATATAACAAATATTACGGCTGACATAGTCAAATTAGTGTTTTGGGTTTGGGGTAAACCCCCCCTTCCGGTGGACCGACTTTGGTGGTTAACGAACTCGTTTAATCGTTTGCTAATTGAATGCTATATACCAAGTTTCGTGACGAAAAAACAAAAACTCTGGCCGCTATCGTGTTAACAGATATATATATATATATATATATATATATATATATATATATATATATATATATATGCATATATATATATATATATATATATATATATATGCATATATATATATATATATATATATATATATATATATATATATATAGATATATATAAATTTTAACGGGGGTCATTTTCGGTGTCTACTAGGTAGGATCGATAAAGATTTGAAGAAATTTTTCAAAAATTCCGTCATGAGTCCAACCTCAATAGCTACTTTCCTTCGGAGGAAAGTGCTAATAGGGCACGAAAAAGTCACGAATTTGGAAACCATGTCACGAAATTTTTCTATTCCAAGATTTCCCATTAAAGAGCTATAATTAACTGCAAAAAATTATATAGTAGGTAGCGTTAATTTTGCTGATACATTATTTAACGCAATAAAATAACTACTTATCTGCCGTGACGAAGCACGGGTATTCGGCTAGTAGTAAATACTTGTTTTATTCACTTCAATTTTTGTGTTTACTTGTTTTTTGAGACTGCACGAGTATTTATTCTTCCTAGGTGTTTTTTTTTTTCACCCGGAATAGTATAATATTAGACCTGCCATTTCTTTTCCGTCTCTTCCTTCGTGATGCTCGCTGGCTGCTGTGTGTTTAATCAGACACCATATAATAAATATGCCCAACAGCATAAAATGTGCCCATGGTTCCAGAAGCAATCTGGAGTCCCAAATGATTAACGGTCTCCGAACTTTAAAGTGCATGGAAGTAGCCAGGGGAGGTATGGCACCTCTATAGAGACAACCTCTATGGTGAGTCACTTAAGTCCTTGTAATGACGTTACTAGGGTATGGTGAGGTGAGAGAGTTTGAACCAAACTAAGGACTTAAAACTTCAAAATGATTTCGTTTTCTTCAACTGGCTTTTGTCTCTGTTTACCTATTGTTTTAATTGGTTATTGATTTTCTAATTGCATGGAATAGTAAAATTAGTATTTTAATAATATAAGGTAAGAAAATGAGAAAAAAATTGGTAATTGTGTTTTTAGTGTGGCGAACGGTGAGAAGGTTCCTATCAGTTTCCTGTTGTGGCGCCCTAAAACTTCTTGCTCTTTGAGATGTCATTTTATATTTTTCACGAAAGATCAAAATGCTTCTAATCCTATGCTAATGACACTATGGTGATATGAAGGGGGCCGCGCTAAGATGACGCAGTTCCTGCGAATAGGACTGTTTGTTAACACTTAGATGTCGATCAAGATGCTTTATTTTTGAAATTCTCGAAAAGAATGCTTTCACCCTTTTATGGCAATGCTTAAAGAGGATTAATAGAGAATGCCTGGTAGAAAATTTACAAGAACATTATTTGATGCCTGAACGTTGTGTATATTCCTACTAAAGGAATGATTTCTTCAGATGTCAAAGCATCAAAAAAAAAGGAGTATCTTAAATGTTTGAAGATATCTGAAGATCAGATGCAGACAAACGTTTTAAGCCATTAACTCAAAACATTAAAGTGCTAGAAGAGAAAAGTCCGACTCGCAGGAACGCTATTGTCATTTGCAAAGCTTAGAATAGAAATAAACATTTTTTTTTTTTTTTTTTTTTTTTTTTTTTTTTTTTTTTTTTTTTTAATTTCGTGAAAATTGTGAACACCCTCTCGAACATCTGGAATAAAAGCGATATTAAGGCGTCAGAACACAGGAAGACGACAGTAGCCAAGTTACACAGAAGCAGAAATTACACAAGTTTAATATGATCAAATGTCAGACCCGTCATTTTAGAATTGGTGGACCCCCCCCCAACATCTGTTACATAGAAACGCTACCATGGAGAATACACCTAAAGTAAATTTCGAAATCACCCTTTTGCAGAAATCGTTAATATTATCAAAAAAAGTCAAGACAAATTTTGTAGATAATTGCAAGATCTAAAATTTGTGTCATAAATATTTGGGTCATAAAACTAACCGCTTCAGTGAAAAATACGAATAAACTATTTTGCGAACTTTGACCTTGAATAAAATTGTTTGCACTCATGGAATCTTTTTATGTTATGTTATTTCATCTGCCATTTTGTTTTTTATTCATTTAAACTTGAATGTTAAGTTAGTTATTTATTGCGGCATTACGATTTTTCGTTTTTTCCAATGATGATTACAACGAATACCGAATTTCGTCGGAGTAAAAAGTATGGCCGATATCGACAAATAAATTCAATAGTTCCGGAGTAACATTCCCCCCCCAGGAGGACCGATTTTGATAGTTGAACGAACTTGTTCAATCTCTTGTTATGAGAATACTAAATACTAAGTTTCGTGGCGAAAAAACAAAATTTTGTGTTTACTGACACACACACACTGGTGCGATTGAAAACCTCAGTTGTACCTGGAGTGTAGACAGGCAGCACGAGTGGAAAATCAACGTCTGGCCTCTTGGGTCTAATGTTATCGGTCCATATTTTATACCCGGGACCCTTGCAAGTAACCAATAGACCTACTTCTTAAATTAAAGTGCCTTTCTATTTTTAATTTCAGATCAGGAATACTTGCAAAAAACATGGGCGTATATAGAAAATAATTTGGGAGGGGGCTGAGAAAATTTCGGGGGGGGGGCTGAGACAATTTCCGGTGTATGGAATACTAACAATTTAGATCTTGGAAGAGTTTTAGCCAACTAAAACGCTATTACACCCAAAATGGAATATTTTTTATGAACTAAATGATCTTATTTAATTTATTTTTAAGGATTTTATGAAATTTTTACCGATCAACTCAAAATTTCGGGGGGGGGGGGCTGCTGCCCCCTCAGCCCCAAGTTATTCAAAATGTAATGTAACATATGAGTAAAAAAAGAAGGTATTTGCTTATTTCCGGGCACCATTTGATAAGTCTCGACGAGAACAATAACTTTTTTCGTTGAAAAAGTTTGATATAAGTCTGGTCGCTTAAAAATTATTCCTTTTGAGGCCCGCTTACCTGGGCCACCCTGTATATGTATATATAAATTTTAACGGGGCGTCATTTTCGGTGTCTACTATGTAATATCGATAAAGATTTGAAGACATTTTTAAAAATGCCGTCATGAGCACAACCTCAATAGCTACCGAAAAGTGCCCCATTATCGCAATAAGCAATCAATCTAATATTAGCAAGCTAATAGTAGGTCAATCTAATAGTAGGTGAAACGGAAAGCACCAAAATTATGGAGGAAGTCGAGGATGAAGACGAAGATAAAGAACCGCTGAAGATGAACTCTCAATAAAGCTTTATTGTGAAATAGTTTTCATTCAAAATTTGTATATTTTGTATAAAAACGTCTAATTAAGGTCGAAAATTGTTTTTCATGCGATCACATTGCACAAAAGAGCGTAATATAATTTTGGCCAGTTTTTGAGTGCAAATACCACACACATATCCACACACATGAGTGCATATCCATTAGCGTTATCTCTGTTTACCTCAGTTCTTAATTGGTTGTTTTTTTTCCTTTCTCTGTTTGCCTTCGTTTTTAATAGGTTGATACTAATTTTGAAGACATTTTTAACTTAAAGCAAAGATGCGCGCATGCCCGATGCTCTCCGTGGCTCAACTGCCCCGGGATTGATGATTAAATTGACCCCTTATGACTTTATTGTAATTAAATTAATACAATATTATTTTGTTATTAATGAAGTTGGGAATTCTAAAGTATGAGTATATGAAACTATTACAATGTGAATTTTATAATTTTATTAAAAAATGTAAACGTTAATAAATAATTTGTCGCAAGTCGAAAAGAAAGTTTGCATACCTAAAAATAAAAAAATCTGAGTTTTCCAAAATGTATTTTCCACAATGGTTCCAAATTTTGGGAATCAGGGTTTAATATATTAGAATCTAATTTTAAGAGGATGGTTCATTTGTTTAACTTTTTCAATTTTTTAAGTAGACAGATTCAATTCCACCTTGGCTCAATGACACCCCTGTCTCCCCCAATGCCAAGAAAAAAATAAGACTTCCAAAAATGATTGCTTTGAAGACATCCATTATTTACATATATTTTATTGTTCTTAATTCATATTAAAAAATAAAAATTGGTCTATATTCATATTCGGAGGCCCGGTGGTCGTGATTGTTAAGGCGTGAGCACTTAAGACTCCGTTCCAAGGGTCGTGGGTTCGTTTCCCACTATGAGGTGGCAGCTTTTCTTTAGAAAAAAGAAAAGGTATCAGCCCTATCCTGGCTAGAAGGGGTAGTAACCTATAGATAACCCGTCCTAAACTTCTTAGTTAATAATAAAAAAAAAAAAATCAGTCCCGTAACAGGCCGCGAGGGCCCTGAGGGGCAGATACTATAGAGGTATCTGATTCATGACCATACGGCACACTAGGGAGATAGTATGGTCAGTACTATGCTCCGGCCGCCTGATTTTCCCCTTGCTCGCTTCGACTGCTAGAGTCATTAGCACCCAAGGTACCCATTATTAAATTAATTAAAGGCTGGGTCGGCCTAGGGACGGTCAGGGAGGCCGAATCTAACCCATGAACGAAGACACTAGAAGAAAAAATCTTTAGTGCTTGCTCGGGATTTGAACTCAGGCCTCCAGCTTATTAGTCCAGTGCTCTACCACTGAGCTAACCTCGCCCCCAGTTAATAATAACGGACGTTTTTTAAATTTATTCATATTCAGAGGATGTCATGGAAACTTAAATATTGAAATTGAGTACACTTTAGGCCCAGGGCACACGGTGAGACTGTTTTGCAACTCCAGTTGCAAACCAGTTGCACGCGCAACTGTTTTGAGACCTCGGCGATGTATTTGAATGAGCAGGCGTACACGACGCAACTGCTTTTTGACGCTCGCGGTTGGAGTTTCGTTATAAGAGACCAATTGATGTTTAGCCGGTGTTTTAACAGCCATAAAGTGCCAATCTTTAAAATAATTTAAAACTGAAGGCCTTTAATGGTCCCCTTATCAAAATTTAAAATACAGTTTTTTTTTATTTTTGTAATATTCCCAAAATTTGAATTTAGGGGTGTGCTAAAAACGAAGCTGACATCCGTTTTCAAATCAATATGGAATATTTTGGCAAAATAATGACTTCTATAAAGTCGAGTAAGTAAAACAATCTTTAATTTGAAAACGGATGTCAGATTTGTTTTTAGCATGTTGAAAACCCCCTAAATTCAAATTTTGGGAATATTACAAAAATAAAAACAAATGTATTTTAAATTTTGGTAAGGGTTTAAAATTTTGTTAAAGATTCAACAATCTGGCCATATTTCAAGGAATATTTTCCCGATTCAAACCAAACTTGGAGGGTCGATAAAGGCCCTAATGAGACACATTTCCTTTTAATCGGAGTGTTTCTACGAGTTCCGCGATTGACATTATATGCAAAAACGTTTACATTTTATTTTTATTTTGAGAACCATTTTTTGCGAGTACCTTTAGAGATAATACAACAGTCATGCATATGGTTAGAAAAAGGAGTCTTTCTTCTTTTGAAAGATTTCAATGACGTAAAAATCGGATAATCTCAAGGGGAGATATTGAATTTCAAAACGTCTGGTTACTTTTTCGCTTCCAAATTTTTAGTATCTTCTAGACTGGGGAAAATAATTATTTTTTGTTGTCAATGATATTCACCACATTAGGGTTTCTTGGGGTGCTGAGTTTAAATCTGCTATTATTTTTTTTTGTAAAAAAATGTATAATACTAGTTTACTTGAAAGGTAAGCATATTTTTGAATTTATTTGATGATATAGAAATTATTGTTTAACGATTATATTTTTCCTTTAATCTACTCTGTAAATAAATGAATTGGTGAAAGAATCATGTCGATATCATTTTCTAAACTCGGGGGGTGGTGGATTTTCTTTAGAAAAAAGAAAAGGCATCAGCCCTATCCTGGCTAGAAAAGGTGGTAACCTGTAGATAACCCGTCCTAAAATTCGTAGTTAATAATAAATGGCCGCTAAAATTTAATAATATTTAGAAATTTTGAATTCAGCTACCATTGTTTAATATTTTTGAATATCAAGTCACTCTAGAGTCTTCGTGTCTTCACTTTTAAAATTAATGTTACTAGCCTCTTTAACATTTCATCCCTGCCATGTCAAATTAAGGAATATGCAAATCGGAGCAAAATAGGAACGAACATATTTTATCCATTGACGAAAAAGATTATTTTATCCATTTTTTCCATATTCAAAAATGGTCTTATTCTATACTTTTTAAGGCATTAAAGGATATTCTATAAAGGGGTTAGAGTTGCAACAATTTGCGACAAGCCGTATCGCCCGCAATCCAAGAGCAAAGTCCCGAATCTAAAAACGAGATTTTGTACATTTGATAGTTTGACATGTCAGGGACGATATGATGAACATTTTATACAGTTTTATTAATTGTTTTAAATTTATGTAAAATTGTGAGTTTATAGATAACAGGGTAATTCGTTTAAGTTAAATAAATAAAAATAATTTTAAACAAACACACAAATAATTTTAAGCTAAAACGGCTTTCTCTTTTTAAGTGAAATTATGTTCTTTTTAATGGGCACGAAATTAACACTTCAAGTCATGAAAATGTCACGAAAAAGTCACGAAATTGGCTTTCACGAAAGTAGTAGACACCCTGTATAAGCCATCAGTTGGTTACATGTTCTTTATTTTATTGCATTAATTTTCTTTTGTCAATGGAATTCTCAATTTTTCTTTATCTTTTTAGTATTCATGTGTTAACAGTAATAAAGATCCACTAAACATAAAAAGGCCGTTATTGTAAGATGGTGACAACGTATTTTATGTGACGGAAGGTCATATTTCTTAAATTACACATTATTCTTTTATTAGCCTTTATTTCGCTCTACATGTTTCATGTCCCCTTGAGCACTTAAAATACTAATCACAGCCTCAGTATCTCATACTCATACTTTGCAGTAGTAACATTACAAGGATGTGAACATTCCGGACGGTGCAGGCAAATTAATAACGTCATGCCTAATGGAGAGTTTTATGATATTCCAAAAATATTAGTTTGTCATTAGTTGCGAACGATATATACCGCATAGTGCTACAAGGAAGCAAAAATTACGGTAGGTTGGGGTGATTAATAATTTTCGGGGTAAAATATTTACCTTGGTTTACCCAATCAGCAGTCGTTTACTATGACAGTTTTTATGAATCTGAATTGGTGTATAGGAAATGTTGTCAATAGGGGGAACATTCACGGAATATGCAAGGTAGGTAGTAGAAAACTGTTACTTAAGGGAAAATAAATTTTACTATTTTTAGCGGATTTCCTCACAACCTGTAGGGAGGAAATACCGTTTAAGATATCCACCAGATACTAATCCGGAAGTGCTGGCAAGAAATGTCTGTTTTATAATAAAAAAAAAAAATGTAGTTTTCTGTTTGTACTCTACCGTTAAAAATCCGATTTTGATGAAATGTGGTACAGACTTACATAGACAAGAGGCCTTGTTGTTAACCAGCACAATTCGTGCAGCTGAACACTGTATTTTAGCGAAAGTCTTGTGAAAACGGTAGAATAGACAGATGACAGGCTTTTGGTTTCATTTATTGTATATATTTGGACATGGAAACTTGCTGAACACATTTCTAACTAACTACTAACAGTTTTCGAGCAAACCTGAAAATAAAACAAAACAACTAGTTTTGGGTTTTGGGTGCTCAAAACTCTAGGAGTAAAAAAAAAAAAAAAAAAAAAAAACGGTAAATGTGAAGACGAGGGTTCTAGGCACCGATTATTTTGAAAGTTTGCCCTATATCGTATTTTGATTCACTGAACACGAAAAAAAAAAACTCGCTCTCAACTAGGAAAGAAGTTTTAAGCAGCAAAATTCACAAAATTATAAAAGGTATAAGAGTTGGCCTAAACAGCGTATTAATAAACAAGCATATTAAGAAGAATGTCTAGAACGACTTTTGGGCAGACGTGCTATGCGTTTCCGCTCGCTACGCTCGCTCAAGAAGATATCAAAACTGTAGTCAATACAACTCGCTGATATAGATAGAATTCCGATTTTATGGAGGTTAAAAATAGTTTATCAACATTTCAAATGAGAGTTCTTTGCTTCCCAATGTTACATGTCTGCGCATGCGCATGTTTAAAAATACGCTGTTTACACCAACTTTAACCTCAATAACAGTGAGGTTAAGCGCTTCATAGCCCTTAAGTGCTTCATAACTTCTTTTCTAGTTGAGAGGGACTTATAAATTAGGGATATATAAATTTTGGCCACGTTTGGTTTTGAAGAAGTATTACTCTAAAACGGTATAAAATTTTAATACATTCCAAACAAAAAACTATGTTAAAAAATAAAAGCTTCGTAGGGGATGGTTTCGTTTCATTGAAGTAGAAATATTTTGAATTTATATTTAAAGCATTCCAAATCACATCAAGGAGTTATATGGAAATACGCTAAGATTATGCATTTCCTGTGAATTGAGCTTTTGCCATCCGAGATTGATGAAAGATGTTTGAATTTTTGAAGAAGAAAAATAATTGTTACAAAAAGTAGCATTCTATGAGACAACAGTTATATATATAGCACTTGTCATGAATGAGTAAACATATCTCTCTGCCAGAGATGAAAGTTTCCAAACAAAGCTGAGTTTTATTAATTATTATGTTGATATAATGATAACAATGACCTGAAGGTTGTTACGTAATTCTTCCCACGGTATCTAATCTTCAGGGTCGTACATAAGTTTTATAGCAAATAGTACCAAATGCATGTAATATTCTTGAGAAATATCCTAAATAAGAAATAAAGAAGGAAATGTTAAATAATACATCAAATTATGAAGATAAGAAAGTTTAATGCTATATTATTATTATTTATTATTTGTATGCACCGCCTCATAGGCGAATTCCATGTGTGTCCGGTACTTCTCAATAGAGGGCAATGTAAAATTGGTTTAACTCTTATAAAGTAACACTGAAATATTACTTAGTTATTGCAATTGAACGAATTCATCCGATTGGCATGTTAACTAAAACACATTTTAGTTCGCCTGACCTTTTAGTAGAAATTAATATAGTATAGCACTCATAATTGCAACCAAAACATATTAAAATCTGGTAAAAAATGTAATATTTGACCTTGTTGTTGCCGAGTACAATAATGAAACTGATACACATTTTCCCCTTATACCTCACACGAATTACTCACTAAATTACACACGTTTTACTCAATACCTTTTAAATATATTTTTTAGAGTAAGACATACAGCATAAGTTTGCCAATGAATGGCAGGCCTCATCAATTCATCAAAAAGCCAATAAAGTACATAACTCATCAACTTTTAATCTATAATTCTCCATTGCAGTAAAAGCGTCGAAATGGCTCTTGGTACTACTTCTTTAACAGAAATTCTTAATAATATTTATTGTGGCATGTATAACCGAACTAACACTAAAAATAAACCGTGCATAATTAGAACAGACGAGGATAAAAATACAGCAATGGTACAAACATTCCTTTACCCTAAGAAACCCTAGAGGAAAATGAATAACTGAATATTTGACAAATTATAGACAAATACACCTAATTGTTAACAGACCTTATAAGAATCTATTATAATCAAACATAATGAAGGATCTAACGCATTATACGTATTCACGGACGGATCAATACTAAAAATTTGAAATCTAATGAAAACACGAAAATAGAAGACGATGTTCAGTATATTCCGCACAACTGTACGTCTTTCTACTCGCACTGATTAATAGTAACAACTCAACTAGTGAAGATGTTACAATTTGCACAGACTCACTGCGCTCTTTACTTCCCATAGATAATAACTAGTGAACGGATGTTCATGTAAAATAAAATTCAAGATATGTACCTATATATTTAACTATTTTTAATAAAATATGTAATAAAAAATTGAAAATATGTAGTAAAAAATATCAAAAACACTATAAAATATTTAAAAGAAAAGTATAAATAACTAGTAGGAACTCTGTTATTACAAATGAAAACAACGAAAGTTGAAAATGCTCGTATATAGAACATGACTAAAACTCTATAACATATTGAAAAAAAGCATAAATAAAAATTAGGATCTCATTTTAAAAGGGGAAAAAGAAGTTGAAAATTTCTATAGATGAAAGTTTCTATAGATTGAAAATGTCTATGATTATTTTGGAAAATTGTTTGCAACAAAATGCATTTTTAAATTTTCTAACGTAAAATGACGCTGGTCAAATATCGTAAGGGGAGTATACAGTGGTGGGGTCACTGTTCAGGCCCATTTTTTTCTGGTGATTTAGCATCGAAAAATAGTCGGTTTCCTTTTTAGTTTTTCAATTAAAAAAATAGAAATAATATCAAAATATGTATTTATGGCAAAATATGTAAAATAAATGCTTGCTTAAATACTTTAAAATCCCTTACAACGTGCAGAATTTCATAAAGAATTTTGATTTAAGAATCACAAAAAAAACATATAAATACTATAACATCTGTCCCCTAGTAAAAACATATACATCTCTAATCCTTTCATCATCAAACTTCCAACCAAACTATTTCAATTACAATTTTTACACTCACCAAAATTAAGAGACTCTAAGAAACAAATCTAGAATATATATATATATATATATATATATATATATATATATATATATATATATATATATATGATTTGTGAGACGGCTTCTCTCTCCAGCGGTGTTCTTCCTCTCCTTTGCGCAATATTTCGTCGGGTTCATCTCCGACTTCTTCGGGCTGCTATGTGTCGTCCTCGGTGGTTGTCAAGGGAATGATTTTTTTTTTTTTTTTTTTTTCCTAAACCCCACTTTAGATAAAAGATAAATAAAAAGCATGCAAGGAAGGGCATGATGAAAACGAAAGTGAAAGAAAAACGTGCAGAAACGCAAAGAAAAACTAAGGACCTCGAACGACACAGGCGGGCGTAAGGGCCACAGGTAGAGGGAGGATGAGGGAGGAGGTGTCCTTATTCTGCATTAATGCACTTGAAGGCGGTAAGTAAAGGAGAAAAAGGTGTAGGATTCCCAAAGGGAGGTATGTGTAATGTGCTGTGTGGGGCACAGCGATAGAGGAGGAGGTAAAACGAAAGATAGTCGGAGAGTAGAAGAAAGAAGAAAGGGGAAGAAGGTCAGTTATACTGTCTTACGTGTCAAGTGTCAGTGTAACTTGTGTTTGTTGGAAATGTGTTGTGTTCTAGTACGTCTACTAGTCGTCGTGTGAACTCTGTTGGTCCTTGCCAGCGTCCTGGTCGTCCAGGTGGTGTGATGTCGTTAAAGAGTGGATTGTTATGGTACTTAAGTCCGTCAAAGAATTTGATGTGACGTCGTTTTATGAATTCTGAAACTGTAGGGAGTTCTAAAAGTTTGTGTAAGTCGGGGGCTTTGAGTTTATTGTGTGAGGTGCTCCGTGTGACTGTTTTGAGTATTCGGTTCTGAAAAGATTGTAGTGTTCTGAGTATGGTGGGGTTCAGAAACCGAAAGAGTGGTGTGCCGTAAAGTAGTGCCGGTCGTAGGACTCCTTTGTATATGAGTAGCTTCAGTCTGAGTGAGAGGTTTGGTGAATTGAGTAAGTATCCAAGAGAGCGGGCTTTCGTCCTAACAAGCTTTAGCTTCTTGGTGAAGTGTGTGTGAAAACTGAGGTGTGTTCCTAAGTGTATCCCCAAGTAATTGATATGTCTTTTTAACTTGTTTCTTTTGTTTCTAACCGTGAAATACTTGGGGCGTGCTCGTGTTGAATTGCCATGAAAGGCGAAGAGTAGTGCGTCTGTCTTGGTCGGGTTTACTGTGATGTGTATTCGTCGCAGTTCGTCTACTACGTCTGCGCAAACCTCTTCAGCTTGTTTTAATGCCTTTGAATGTGACATGGATGTGCTGTATATCGCGATATCGTCGGCGTATGCGGCTATTTTTGTGCCTGGGTACTGTTCACCGACGATTTCTGATGTGTAAATGGAAAAGAGTGTTGGTGCGAGTACTGACCCCTGTGGTACACCGCAGGGGATTGGGTGTGTGCTGGAGAGGCTTGCCCCTACCCTAACCGTCATAGTACGTCCGTATAGAAAAGAGTGTATTATGTTATAGAGTTGTTCTGGACATTCGTAAGTTCTGAGTTGCTGCATGAGTATATTATGTGAAACAGAGTCAAAAGCTTTCGTACAGTCAATCGATATGAGTGCTGTAGTCCGGTTCATGAGCATGTTGTTTGTGATATGTGATTGGAGCCTTACTAGCTGGTGTTCTGAACTGTGTGCAGGGCGGAAGCCGAACTGCTCAGCAGGGATAATATCCTCCTCTGCGCAAAAGTCTTTAAGATATCTCAGTATTATCTTTTCATATACTTTTGATAAATGAGGCAGTAGGCTAATTGGTCTGTATTGTTCAGGTGTGTCGCCCTTTTTGTTGGGTTTGAGTAGTGGTGTGATTATAGCGTGTCTCCAGTGTTCGGGGAAGTGTCTGAGGCGGAGGCATGTGTTATATATGTGTACGAGATAGTGTAGTCCTTTTCTCGGTAACTGTTTGAGTAGTATGTACTGAAGTCTGTCATGTCCTGGGGATTTATTCCCTCGTGTCTGTCTGAGTATGGCTGTCAGTTGTTTTGGTGAGACGTACATGTAATTGTCTTGTAGTGTGAGTCTGTATTCAGGTGTACGGTCTTTGTTGCGAGTCTGAGCGTCATGTGAGTAGTAGGTAGCGAGTATGTCCGCCTGGTCTTTTTCGTCTAGTAGAGTATCTTGTCTGTGTATTTTTACTGTGTTAGTCTTATGCGTGCGTGTTCGTATGAGCCTCCAGAATTGCCTATAGTCACCATGTGTCTGCCTGAGTTTCTCATGCCACATGGACGTCTTCCATTGTGACATGAGAGTGCGTATTTGTGTAGTGAGTGAATTTAGTGCAGTTTTATAGTGTCTGTCTCGTGTTCTGTACCAAATGTTTTTGATATTGTTTCGTTGTTTGATGAGTGTGAGAATGTGTTGTGGTGGTTTCCTAAGATTTGGAGGTGCTGGCGCGAACTTAGGAATGCTCGAGTCGGCCGCGAAGGTGATTGTGTCTGTGAATTGTTTAATGGCCTCGTCGAGAATTTGTGTGTCATGTATGGGTGTGATAGGGGGGGTGTGTTCGTGTATGAGGTGTTTGTATTTTTGCCAGTCTGCCTTACTGTAGTGGTAGTTTGTGGCTGTGGGTATGGGGATGTGCCCGTGTAGTTCGTATAAGACCGGCCTGTGGTCTGATGTGATAAAATCGAGTGCAGTGCACGCGGTTATTACGTGTGGTTGTCGCGTAATTAGCAAGTCAATCGTTGAAGTCATGCTGGGATCTGCGAAGTGTCTGAATGTGTGTGTGCCTGGGTGTATGACTGTCAGGGGGTATTTAGTCAATTTAGTCCCTGCGGGGTTGTTTCTCGTATTATGCCAGGCAGTGTGTCTAGCGTTCAGGTCACCTATGAGTATGTGTCGTCTGTCTGTCGAAGTTTCTGAAAGGAGAAGTCCCAGTCGTGAAAGTCGTCCTCTCGGTCTCCGATAGTATGCGGTCAGTTTGTACGTCTTGTTCAGTTTTACTATTATTGTCAGAACAAAATTGTATTCGTCTGGGTCTATGATTGGGTCTATCCGTTTATAGCGTGTACCGTGTCGAAGGCCGATGGCGACTCCACCGGCTAGTGTATTGTCCATGTCGTGCCGGAGAAGTGTATAGCCTTGAAAGTGTGCGTAACTACCTCTGGTCAGTCGTGTGTCGGTTAGTATGAATACAGTGGGCTGTATTTGTCGTAGAAGTAAGTCCACGTCTTGTAGTTTTGGAGTTAGTCCGTTCGTGTTTAAATTGAGTATAGTGTGTCTGGTCATTTTGTTATCAGTTTAGTCATAAGTTCTACTAATGTTCGTATCATTGACATCATGTCAGTCATGGTGTTTGTCAGTCGTTCGGCCCATGCGGGTGTACTGTCACTGGTATGTTGTTGTGGTGCGATGGGTGTTGGTATTTGGTAGATAGGTGGTGTAGGTGGGGTGGGAAGTAGAGCTGGTCTGGTGTTTTGTGTGCGTTGGGGTAGTGGTTGTGTCGATGGTGGTGGTGGAGGGGGAAGCTGTGTGGTGTGGCCGGTGAAGGCATTAGAGTAGCTGAATGTTGGGTCGACTGTTCTATATGTACGTGTGGGTGTGCTGTTTGCCGGGGGGGCTACAGTTGTTTGTCGGGCTTTTCGACTCTTCTCGAGAAGGTTGAGCCGGGTTGGGCATTGCCTGTAAGAGGCGGGGTGCTCTTCCTGACAGTTAGGACATTTCAGTGAATTGTTAGCTCGGTCGCAGTCTTTTGACGCGTGTGAATTGCCGCAACGGACACAACGTTCGCGCAAGTTACAGTTGTTTCTGGTGTGGCCGAAGCGCTGGCACCGGAAACACTGGGAGATGCTATTTTCTCCCCTATAGGGTTTTATGTATACAATTATTTGATCGATCGATTTGATCGATTTTAAGTGTGAGGGGTTAAATTTGTGATCGAACGTGAGAATGATAGGTGGGATGGGGACCCTAGTTCCGTCGGTCTGGGTCTTGCTCATACGCTTCACTGACACGAGATGTTCAGTGTTGAGCTGTTGTTTTACGCTCTCTAGCGGGTGGTCGATGTCCAGCCCGAGGAGCACGAAGTTTTGGTTCTTTGGGGAGCCCTTAGGGGTGAAGGAGTAGAACTGTGTCTTGTTCGTGGTCAGTTTAGTTTTTATGGTTTCAAAGGTAGTGAGGTCCTGGGCAAAAATTTTGTTTCCGTCTTTACATCTCTGTACTGTGTATTTGGAGATTCCGGCATTGTTTAGTGTGCGTACGAGGCTGTTAACCTCGGTGTAGTGTGGTGGTAGTATGATTGGTGGTGGCCTAATTTTGTTGAGGGGCTCAAACCTGTTCTGTGTGGTGGTCGGGGCTGGGGAGATTTTAGTGGGTGGATTTTTGGGCGCCACCTTTCGGTGCTTCCTGCCCTTACTTGGTTTTACCAGCGTGAAGATTTCACTATCTGTAAGGGGTTCGCTCTCTGAGGAGCTACTTGTGTCAATGGGCCTTTTAGAGGCCGGAGGGAGGCCAGGGAAGTCTGTAGTATTTTCAAGATCGGCGCCCTGCTCCATAGGAGACTCAGGACCCAGAATGCTGAAGAGACGTTCCATCTCTTCTGTGGTGAAGGTTCTGGTAGAGAGGGCTTTAGTGAGGGTCTCTTGGGTGAGATGTGAGCTGGTAGTGGGTGGTGGTGTGAGTGTGCGTGTCTGGTGGAGGGGAGTGTGTTCATGTGAATACATGGTGGGGGGTGGGCGTGGCGTGAAGAGGGGGTAAAAGAGAGAGGGGAGAGTCAGAGTGGGGGTAGTAAGAGTGGGGGTACCCTGGTGGTGGGGGCCACCTGCGGTCGTACCTGAACCGACCGACAGACGGGTGGGCAAAGCCCCGGAATGCAGAACCCCTTAGCAATTCCCTTGTGGGTCCGGACCCAACGGCTTGCTTAGAGATCCTGGATGTGCCCCTTACTCTCTTCTTCTGCAAATGCTGCTGGTCCTGGCTGCTACACCAGGCGCTTCTGCTCTTACGAGCTTACTGACCGAGCGGGTGCTCGGGGCCTAGCTTCTTGAGTAGCTGGTCCTACTGGAGATCACTGGAGAGCTGCCGGCGAATGCACAAGAGCTGTGATGAGGTAGAAGAGTTCCAAGTAAGCAGACGATGTGTTCTGAACAGGAGTTCATGAAGGAATGTGTTCGAAAATGAATGATTTTTTCCCGGAATTTCCCTCCTTTATAGCCCTACTTCGTAGACTATGCGGGCCAATGGTGTAGGGGGTCCGTGGGCCAATAGGGCTCGAGGGCTGTCTTTGTCCGTCCGTCGTCTGTAGTTCATCAGTGGTCCGTGTGGGGCGCTGGTCTTCAGTCCTTGTTTTCACCTCTCTCTTCTTAAGGATGGGCCGCCAGATGTCCGGGAGGATGAGGCCATCTTCCCTATTGAAGTTCACCGGATGCTTATATATTTCTATGGCTTCTCTAATAAGTCTTCTTGTCAAATTGGTCTCCTTGGCTAGGGTCTTGGCTCGGTCGAATAATACTTGCTTGGGGCAGTCTTCTCCGTGTGTTGCCACCGCAGAAGTTTTGTTTATTCGACCGAGCCAAGACCCTAGCCAAGGAGACCAATTTGACAAGAAGACTTATTAGAGAAGCCATAGAAATATATAAGCATCCGGTGAACTTCAATAGGGAAGATGGCCTCATCCTCCCGGACATCTGGCGGCCCATCCTTAAGAAGAGAGAGGTGAAAACAAGGACTGAAGACCAGCGCCCCACACGGACCACTGATGAACTACAGACGACAGACGGACAAAGACAGCCCTCGAGCCCTATTGGCCCACGGACCCCCTACACCATTGGCCCGCATAGTCTACGAAGTAGGGCTATAAAGGAGGGAAATTCCGGGAAAAAATCATTCCCTTGACAACCACCGAGGACGACACATAGCAGCCCGAAGAAGTCGGAGATGAACCCGACGAAATATTGCGCAAAGGAGAGGAAGAACACCGCTGGAGAGAGAAGCCGTCTCACAAATCAATCATATCAACCCCAGCGAAGAAACTTAAAACAAAACATATATATATATATATATATATATATATATATATATATATATATATATACGTATGTAAGTATGTAAACGTTTAATTCCAGTATAAATAAATTTATATTAATTAAAAAATTATTCAATGACAAGAATAATGACACCTACATACTGTCAGCAGTAAACTAACCCGGACACTTACTATTTTTTAGGTCGCTTGACGATTATGAGTGATGTCTTTGCTTTTGTCAGTAATCTGGTTAGTGCAGCTTAAGAAAAGATTAAGTTCTCTGAAATAATCCCTTCAGTATTAATAGAGCAGAGGAGATAAGGCTCGGGATGGTCATTGGTCTTGATGCCTGACAGGTTTAGGGCCCTTCGCCGTACAAAATCAGTATTTTTTTTTTTTTTTTTTTTTTTTTTTTTTTGCCGCACAGTGTATATGATTCCTTAGTATTGGGCTGTTTCAGGCTTTTGAAAGAGATGTGAACAACAGTGGAGTAAGAGGAATGGTTAAGGGCTACATATGCGATGTGTCTTCTGAGAGTGACGTCACAGCAGCTTTCAGGAGTATCGAAGAGGATTTTGGAGCTATCAGCCTTTTAGTCAACAATGCTGGGGTTGCAAAGATGGTCATACCTACAGGTTTGTATATATATATGAGTTCTGTATTAAATTGCTCTGCTGGGAATTAAACGTGTTTGTGAGACGGAATTCTTCTCCAGCGGTCCTGCCATTCGTGCTTGCTGGTTGGAAAGGTAAATGGGAGAAATCGCCTTACCAACCAGTAAGGCTAAATGAATGCCAGAAGAAGACGGAGAGGAATCCGGCGAAATATCGCGCAGAAATGAAGAGCACGACCGCTACAGAAAGACACTGAGTTAGAAACATATTCAAGAATTCTGTCGTCCATCCAAACTAAGACTTCAAATATTTTGTTACGTTTGGCTATTGGTGGTGGTTGAGGAACAATTTAAAAAAAAAAAAAACAAAAAAAAATAATAAACTGTCTTTCATCTCAATTAGGCAATTGTGGTAAGTGGTAAATAACTTAACTATCTCCAATAGATAAGCATCAAATCAATCTTGGACCCGGATCAATTTCTATTTTTTTGCAGCGATTTTTTTTATAATAATTATAATGGAGCCCTAACCATCCATAAATAATAATAAATAAATTATAATTATTTTTAGCGCGGTTACTCCCTATCTCCATAGGGAGAACCCGCTTATGAGGTTGACCTCATGACGCAATCCGGAAGTGCCGACTAGAAACGTTTTCGTTTCAGAACCCATAGATCTCGAAAATATAGGTGGTTCAAATTTGTATGTATATATATATATATATATATATATATATATATATATATATATATATATGTGTATGTATATATTTATATATATGCTTGTCTGTTCGCGCTCTAGCAAGCTCAAAAATGGCCCGATTTTGATGAATTTGGTACAAAAATCTGATATCTGATTTGAAAGGTCAAGTTCGTTAACCAGCAGAATCCGCCCCCTGGAAGATAGTGTTTGGGGCGAAATTCTACGAAAAAAAATCGTAACGCTTACGTTTTTGAGTTTATATGCTTGCAGGTACTTGTTTTATAGGTTTCTTAACATAAGAAAACGAATGAAACCATTTTGAAGGCGATATCTTTTACCGTTTCTGAGATAAGTGGAATCAATGTTTTTCTAAGTCATTATTTTTTTGTGAGTACTTAGAATCGCGGGATTCAATTGAAATATTTTCTACATCTCGGAAATTAATCCCAACTACTATGTTTAAATGGTGGTTATATTTGGAGTTTAGAAAGTATCTGAAAAAAAAAATTTTATAAATAGACATGAAAAGTTTTCGGATCTTCATACATTTTTCGTAAATATCTCGATAACGGTTGGGAAATCGTGGCAAGTGGAAGGTAAACATTCGAATGCTTACTAAATTCTCTACAAAAAAGGTTCCCTTCTTATCTCTAGTGTTTATGAAGGCATAGAATAGAAACAGTTATTACTTTGTTTAGATCAATAGCGATACACCTATGCAAATGAAATCTCAAACAAACCAGTCTTGAAAGGTCTTGATTTACAATGTTACCTGTATGGGTCAGCTATCCCGTAAGTCGGCCAGAAAGGCCTCCGCTCAGAGGCATTTGGAAAGCCTTGGGATCTCTCTCTTTGAACGCTACATTTTTAACAATAAATTGATCTTCTTATTTTACTTAATCTGTTTTATTGTCAAATACATTATACGACTATAAGAAATTTTAAAATAACAAGGAATAAAACAGTCAAAAAGAACCGCTCGAATAAACGAAATCAATTACTTTAATGTTTTAAGCACTTATTTCTCCGATTGACATGAATGATGATGAACCTTTTTTGTAGAGCATTTAGTAAGCTTTCGAATGGTAACCTTCTGCTTCGCAAGATTATCAACGGTTTTCGAGATACTAACGAAAGTATACAAAGTTACCAAAACCTTTCTTGTCTGTTAATAAAATATTTTATTCTAACCCTTTCTTTACTCCAAACATAACCAAAATTTCAACATATTAATGTTGATGAAATTCGAACATGCAGAAAATGTTTCAACTGAATCAACCAAAATCAAAGACAAACAACCCTCCCTAGGAAGGACGCTAGGCAGTTGAAAAGCTATATCGTGGAAATCTATATCTCTAAGATTAAATTGTTTTTCTTATTTTTCTTAACCTGATTTATTATCAAATACATTATCCAACTATAAGCAGTTAAAAAATAACAATGAATAAAAACAGACAAAAAGAACAGTTCGAATAAGCGAAATCAATTACTTTAAAGTTTTAAGCACTTATTTCTCCGATTGACATCGTCTAATCAAAACTTTCATGAGAACATTTTTTGTAGAGCATTCAGTAAGCTTTCTAATGGTATTCTTCCGTTTAACAAGATTCTCAACCTTTTTCGAGATATTAAGGAAAGTATACAAAGTTACCAAAACTTTTAATGTCTGTTAACAAAATATTTTATTCTAACCCTTCCTTAACTCCAAACGTAACACAAATTTCAACATATTAGTTTTAATGAAAGTAGAACATGCAGAAAATGTTTCAACTGAATCCCATAATTCTAAGTACCCAAACCAAAAACGGTATTCAAAAACTATTTTTCCAATTTTCTCAAAAACGGTTAAAGCTATCGCCTTGAAAATGGTTTCATTCGTTTTCTTAGCCCAAGAAGCCTATAAAACGAGTACTTACAAGCTTATGAAGTCAAAAACGTAAGCGTTACGATTTTTTTGCGCGAATTTCGCCCCAAACGCCATCTTCCAGTGGGCGGATTCTGCTGGTTAACGAACTTGACCTTTCAAATTGGACGACGGATTTTTGTACCAAATTACATCACAATCGGACCATTAGGGAAGCCAGAAATGAGCGAACAGACAAATATATATATATATATATATATATATATATATATATATATATAAATATATACATATATATATATATATATATATATATATATATATATATATATATATATATATATATGTATACAAATTTGAACCACCGTTATTTTCGGTTTCTAGGGGTTCTGAAACGCGAAATTTTCTAGTCGGCACTTCTGGATTGTTTCATTGTATCAACCTTATAAGCGGGGTTCCTCCCTATGGGGGAGGGAGGAACCGCGCTAAAAGGTTAACTAAAGCAACGTTTAAAGAGGTTAAATATTCGATAGGGCAACGTCAATCAGAGATATAAGCGCTTAAAACTTAAAAAGTGTTTGCTTTGTTGTTTTGAAAGGGGTTTTCTCTTTGTTTATCTCACTTTTTAATTGGTTGTTTTTTGTTTTTAATTCCATTTATCCGTAAAATTAATACTGTAGTAAAATAAGCTAAGAAACGGTGAAAGGTATTAGTATTTGGAGTGGCTGTGGCTAATCATGATGACGTAGTTTGTTTTGGATTCTATCTATATAACCTTCCTAATAGCCTCCAACTGAAGTTATCGTTATTTCTTATTTTATAGAAAGAAGCACTTATTTACAGTTGATTATAACAGTAATACGAATTTGCAAGTAAAACAAGATACTTAAAATAACAAAGAATTTTTGGTTGTTTAGAATAGAGCCTTCTCAGCAGTAGTCGAAGAGTAAGTACGTTTTCAGTTCATAATTGTATTGACTTATGCAGATTAAGAATTATCCGCTTCTGTGTAAGTTGGCTACTGTTTACTGTAATTTGTGATGCTAATCTATTCCATTTCTTCGAGATGCACGTAACCGCGCTAAGATGACGCAGTTCCTGCGAGTCGGACTTTTATTTGAATATACCGTAAGAAGAAATCTATGAAAAGCATATTTGTATCAAAACCACTATAATTGTAATAGATTTAATATATTAGAATGGATGAGATATATTTTGAAGTGGACTACTTGTCGCTTATGGGGTTAAATCTGGACTATCCTTAATATTAAGATGTATAATGGTTCAGGATGAGTTTTTTGGCGTGCCAACCTTACGGTCATTAACGCCAGTGGGGCATATTAGGCCTATGATTGGCAGGACGGGGCGCTCCTGTGGGAGGCAGTGGAAAAGAATGAGTTAACCCCTAAATCTTATAATTAACTCTTATATGTTGCTGTCAGTGTAGATGAAGCTCTCTTTTAGAGCTCTCATTGCTGGGCTTGCCCCCCCCCCCACCCCCGACAGCCCACGGAGCTCGAGACAGTATTATTCTCTTGCATCAATTCCCTTTCATGGCTTCGTGATAATCAATTAACATTTGTTACATCTTTCTTAGCGCGGTTTCTCTCTCGCTCCATAGGGAGGAAACCCGCTTATGAGGTTGACCTCATGACGCAATCCGGATATACCGACTAGAAAATTTTACTTTTCAGACCATGTAGATCATGAAAATACCTGTCGTTCAAATTTATATATATATATATATATATATATATATATATATATATATATATATATATATATATATATATATATATATATATATATATATGTAGCGTCCCCAAAAATGGCCCGATTTTGATGAAATTTGGTACATAAATCTAATTTGAAAGGTCAAGTTCGTTAACCAGGAGAATCCGTCCACCGGAAGATGGTTTTGAAGTGAAATTCGCGCGAAAAAAATCGAAACGGTTACGTTTGCGAGTTCATATGCTTATAGGTGCTCGTTTTATAGGTTCCTTGGCATAGGGAAACGAATGAAACCATTTTCAAAGCACCTATAACCGTTTACGAGAAAGGTTGATACACATTATTTTCCAAACTGATTTTCAGTTTGGGTATTCAGAAACGATTGATTCTGTTGAAATTATTTCTAGATGTTTGAAATCCATCTAACCTAGGACAGTTAATTTTCTTCCGCTTGGAGTTAAAGAAGTACTAGAAATAAATAATAATATAAATAATATTCATCAATAGGAATGAAATGTTTTGGGATTTTCGTATATTTTCTAAAATATCTCGAAAACGGTTGGGAAATTGAAGAAGTGGAAGGTAACCATTCGAAAACTTCCTAAATTCTCTACAAAAAAGATTCTTAAGGTATTTTCTATGGGGCAATCTCAATCTGAGAAATAAGTGCTTGCCACGTTAAAATTTTTAGTTTTGCTCTTTTGTACGGGGTTTTGTATCTGTTTACCTAACGTTTTAATTGGTTGTTGTTTTTGTTAATTGCATTTACCAGTAAAATGAGTATTTTAGTAAAAAAAGGTAAAAAAAATGAGAAATAGTTTTATTATGTTTCCCAGAGCGAACGTTGTTACAGAGGATGGAGTAATTTCCGCTAAGGACACTGATTCATGTAGTGGCGCCTTAAATCTTCCTTCTTTGATTCGATTTTATCATATATGGTTCGATTTTATCACTTTATTCATTTATATTTTTCTCGAAAGATCAAATCCTTCCAATAACTGCCTCTATTCCTTTACTAACTGCGCTAAGATGACGCAGTTCATACCAGTCGGACTTTTTTTATTTTGAAGCATTGTATTTTTTAATAAAACTACTATGAAACTAACAATTTCCATAGAAATCAAAATGGAGGATGTCAAGACAATGATTGACACAAATTTGATTGGCGTACTGCATTGCACCCAGGCTGGAATCGCTGCTATGAAGAAACATTCCGTCAATGATGGTCATATTGTCAACATAAGCAGGTATTTTTTGTTAGCGTTAAGTAGTATTACTCCAATTGATGTGAGAGCTGTGCAATTAAGGAATGTAAGAAATAAATACGGAAAATTAAAAATGTTTAATTTGTCCATTCCATTAACGTTCCATCCTTCATAAAGCTTGTTTCATTAGGAATAGCATCACGAAAATATAGGTGGTTCAAATTTGTATATATATATATATATATATATATATATATATATATATATATATATATATATATATATATATATGTATGTATATTTTTATATATATGCTTGTCTGTTCGCGCTCTAGCAAGCTCAAAAATGGTCCGATTTTAACGAAATGTGGTATAAAAATCTGTCGTCTAATTTGAAAGGTCAAGTTCGTAAACCAGCAGAATCCGCTTACTAGAAGATAGTGTTTGGGGCGAAATTCGCGCAACAAAAATCGTAACGCTTACGTTTTTGAGTTTATATGCTTGCAGGTACTTGTTTTATTCGTTTCTTGACATAAGAAAACGAATGAAACCATTTTTAAGGCGATATCTGTAACCGTCCCAGAGAAAAGTGGAATCAATGTTTTTGTAAGTCATTATATTTTTGTGAGTACTTAAAATCGCGGGATTCAATTGAAATATTTTCTACAGCTTGGAAATTCATCCCAACTAAGGTGTTTAAATTTTGGTTATATTTGGAGTTAAGGAAGTATGCGAAAAAAATTATTTTATTAATAGACATGAAACGTTTTCGGATCTTCATACATTTCTCGTAAATATCTCGATATCGGTTGGGAAATCGTGCGAAGTGGAAGGTGACCATTCCAATGCTTAGTAAATTCTCTACAAAAAAGGTTCTGAAGCAATATTCGATGGGGCAACGTCAATCAGAGATATAAGCGCTTAAAACTTAAAAAGTGTTTGTTTTGTTGTTTTGAAAGGGTTTTTCTCTTTGTTTATTTCACTTTTTAAATGGTTGTTTCTTGTTTTAAATTGCAGTTATCAGTAAAATTAGTATAGTAGTAAAATAAGCTAAGAAACATCTGGAGTGGCTGTGGTGATCAAGATGGTTGTGGCTAATCATGATTACGTAGTTTGTTTTGAATTCTCCTGTCTTATGACCTACCTCATAGCCCCCAACTGAAGTTATCGTTATTTCTTATTTTATAGAAATATTTAACCCACGACAGAATGGAATTTTATTCGCCATGAAGCACATATTTACAGTTGGTTATAACAGTAAAACGAATTTGCTAATAAAACAAGATACTTAAAATGACAACGAATTTTTGGTTGTTTATAATAGACCCTTTTCAGCAGTAGTCAATGAGTAAGTACGTTTTCAGTACATAATTTTATTGACTTATACAGATTAAGAATAATCCGCTTCTGTGCAAGTTGGCTTCTGTCAGTTTCCTGTGATTTGTGATGCTAATCTATTCCATCTCTTCGATATGTAACCGCGCTTAGATGACGCAGTTCCTGCGAGTCGGACTTTTTTGTTATTAAACCACTGTATATAAAAGTACATAATTCCGAGCCCATAGCTTAATTTTTAATTCTGGCACTTAAGAAAAATTGGCCAACTAAATAGCCTACCGAGCTTCATAACACAGCATAATGGAATCGAGTTTTCAAATAAAGAGTTCTTACACCTACTGGAATTTAAATTGATTAAATAATTATATATCACATAGATCAGCCTATATCGCCTGTGACTCAATTTTCTCAGTATGGTCGCACCAAATCTAGAGCCTTATATGGCAACAAAACATTATATATATATATATATATATATATATATACCATCTATCTGAACCAATGGTTCCAAGAGATGAATAAACCAGCCAATCTGTGATATGAAGCCTCGTAGCCCAACTGGCAAGGAACTCAAATTCCTAACGGGAGGATCTCAGTTCTACTCCCATCTTAATGAATTAATCTATTTTTTATGAACGGAAATATCTCGTATGAAAATCAACTCCAAGCTTGAATTCTTTCCTCCGTAAACCAAACCCGTAATAACTCTGTTAAATCCTATAATAATATAGGCAAAAACAATCACTTTGACAACTAGGCCATTAGCGCCGATATCCAGGGTGCAGCGAGGAATTTTTCTAACGAGCCGAGGGATAAGAAAATTCCTGCCGAGTGGGTTATAGGACTGATATTCTTGGCCAAAAATATTTCTTATGCTTAATTCATTTTCTTTGATCATATACCCGGAAAAATGGGTCATATATGATTTCAGTAATGGGTGGGTTTTAAGGCAACACTAGGATTTTATTATTTTAAATAATTTATAATTGTTAGGTATAATACGTATTTTGTTATGAAGTTACTATAAATGTTAACAGGTGACACACACCCACGCAGACACGCACACACACCCCACTTCCTTGAAATCACTCAGAAAGTGTTGTCAATGTTGAATAAGCACCCTTGTATTTATTTTTACGGGATGGGAGCTAGCTTTTTTTATATCCTTCAATATATCACCAGCTTGAGGATTACCTTCAGAATTGCATTTTTGTAGCATACAGTAATTCCACTGCCGTCTGTAGTAGTATGTAACGTTTCTCTTTTACCGTCTTCGACTCCGCTCACTGGATTCTTCGAATCTATAAAATGGTTGCAAATGTCTCATTTGTGCCCTTGGTAACAATATTGTACCCTGAAGCCACAATTCATTTTTTTTTTGTACAAAAATATCTTCTTTTTTATGGACTGACTAATTAAGGTTCTTTTTTTTACCCATAATGTCAAATACATTTTGTCTAGTCATTGTTTTGACTCCGGAAAACAACAAACTTAAGAAATGCATTCATGAACTATGACATTAACTGGCATGTACACGCACATCCGCGCGAGTCCGCGATTTCTGATTATATACTCTTAAAGCTCAATACTTCCTTTCAATATTGATTTAAAAACAACTGGTTGGAAATGCTTGGAAGTATAACAAAAACCTTCGAGTTATGTCAAATTTGACGTTAAAAAGGTCAAAAGATTTTATATTTTCTTTTGTAGGTTAAAATAATTAACAAATGGCCTAATTATTGCTAAAAATCAATAAATGTACTCTCCTTTATCTGCCTTAGAGTGACCCATAACCAAAATTGCAATAAAAATTCCAAACTCGCGAAAAATTAATTTTTTACAGAGATAAATATACGGAGGAGAGTTAACAAGTCAGTGTCCTATTAAAAACTGTAGACTTTGTTGTGGTACACCTGGCTTACAGGCAACCCCAGGACAGAAATTAGCCTTACACGTTGTGCACAAACTATTCAACTATGTTTAGCACTAATTCATTTTCATCTCAGTTAACTTTTACAAAATGGACTTTTGGCAAGCATTTCAGGGCAAATACCCCACTGTGCGAAGGGGGGGGGGGATCGAACCCACAATCTCCCGCTTATGAATCATGTCGAGCGAAATAAAGGAGTCATGATGATTGGTGCTTACTTTATGAAATTTTATCTTCTGGAATATAAAATACATTAATTATTTCAATTTATAGTTTCATTTTCATATTATGTAGAGTTCCTTTATTTTAACGCATGTTCGATTGTATTATATTGCATTTTGCATGTACCATTACTGTATTTTTTTCAATATTTAATTTCAATCTTTTTGAAACCTTTTGCTATTAACAATTATTCATATATCACACCATAAAACAAAAAAGTGTTGGCCCGATGTAATGAAAGCTAATATTCTTTTAGCTTTTAAAATATACATCATTAAGATCCGATGGCCAATCGAGTACTAAGACATGAGCACTCCCTGCCTAAGGTTGTGGATTATCTTTCTAAAAGAGAGGGTAGTGGCTTTCATTTGGAGAGGAAATATATCAGCCCTGGATCGAAAAGGGTTGTATCCTGTAGATAACCTACCCTAATTAATTATAAATATACATTAAAAATTTAAATAAATAAATACAATAGGACAAGTGTACAGGTTTACAAAAACTGTGTACCTGTATTAAAAAAGGTTTTCAAGTATTCATTTAGTGTTAGTCTCTAAGTATGGATTACAGTATTTCATGACTGCTTCTTCTTAATGTTATTTTAACTCACGTTGATCAGTTACAATATTTAGGAGAAAATATAATATTATATTCGGTTTTAGCATTACAGGAGATACGATCCTGCTTAATCCAGGAATAGGTTTATACTCAGCAACCAAACATGGACTTAATGTGATTTCTAAAACACTTAGGAATCAGTTAAAAAAGGAAAATTCTGGAATACGAGTAACAGTAAGCAATATTCTCGCTATTATAATAAATAAATATGTTTTATGCCAAAATTCTTTCTTTATTATTGCATTTATATTTATTTTTCTTTCGCTTCAGGCAATTTATACTATACGGTAATGACAATTGAAATTCTATGAAATCAGTAACTTATTCAAGTAAGCTATTTTGATTGAGAGGCATGAAAAATGTAGTTATGGAAGATTTCCCCAATATCACAGGAATATTCTTGAACTTTTTCCAAAGTAGAGTCTTGTATAAGTTTCATTGCGATGTCTATGGTCATACGACTAAAAGTAATTGAGTCCTCAGTTTATCTAACTGTTAATAGTTTCCTGAAATATATTCAAGTTTAATTTTGCCTATAAGTTTTTAGTATTAGTACATCATTACAGGTCATTAGTTATGATTTTTACAGATTTTTATAATTAGGTACTTTTATGTATGATACGTTTTTACTTTTAGCACTTTCCTCCGAAGGAAAGAAGCTATTGAGGTTGCACTCATGACGGAATTTTTGAAAAATTTCTTCAAATCTTTATCGATCCTACCTAGTAGGATATTATGTAGGATATTTTAAGCAAATTGTTCTGGAAACCAGTATACACTACCCAAATTCTGAGGAAAGTGCTTAGTTATGCAACTCCTGCGTGGCGGACTTTTTAACTTGATGTTAATTTTTTTTTTTTTTTTTTTTTTTAAATTTACATAGGACGTTTTATTGGTCTAATGGAGAAACTAATGTACCTGATTTATTAAGCATCAATTAACGGTCATATTAAACATTACTGAGGCTATCATAATACGCTGTGATGTCTGATTTATTTAAATATTTTCTTGTAATAACCAACTTTCTAACATTCCTTAGAATGTGAGCCCAGCTTTAGTGAAAACAGCTTGTACAGCGAGGATGTGTGCAAATTTAGAATTGGGGACTTACATGCTGCCAGAAGATGTTGCAGAGGCAGTTGCATATGCTATCGCTTCTCCAGCTCATGTAAATGTAAGTAGTTTTAAAAAACAATCAATCTTTAATGCCTTACCCCATTTCTGAACGAATCATTGAGTAAATTCTAAATGAAACATTATTGAAAAGGACGATTTTATGTTTCCAAAACAATATCATCCAATCCAGAATTTGTTATTTTGAAAAGTATTTATACTTTTCAATATAACAAATTCTGTATATATATATATATATATATATATATAAATATTTGATAAAATATTATATAACTGGGTTAGACTCCTGAAAATAAATAAAGACTTGAATATTTCAAAACAAAACCGCCTCCTTAGATCATTCATTCCCCACCTGAATGTGTCCAACTAGTACAATTCTCCTAGGCATAGCACAGTGGGACATATATGACATATATGTCCCACTTAAATCCTCTGCCTGTACAAAGTTGAGAAGGGGCTGTTTTTTTTTTTTTTTTTTTTTTTTTTTTTTTTTTTTTTTTTTTTTTTTTTTTTTTTTTTTTTTAAACTTTTCTGCCTTTAAGGGTTAAAAAAATATTCTTTTTCTAGATGTTGGCTGAAAATATGACACGACATGGCAGAAAAAAGTCATTATATTTCAAAGTAAAAAAAAAAAAAAAAGAAATAGATATTTAAAAAAAAAAAAATGACAATTCAGGGCCTTGGAAGAGAAAGGGTGAATCTGAAAAATTAACTTTATTAAAATTTTATTTTCTGAGTCAGAAAGATGTAGGTAACACGACACTTCAAGTTTTAAGTTAAAATGAATAGCACCATTGTCGGTGAAAAATTCAATGTCCGATTTCAAATGCAAATCCCGAGTCTGAAGTTCCCCTCCTAGCATTTTGTTAAATAAATTACTCATAAAAATTATAATTAAAACATTGAATTTCAATTGCATATTTTTTTAATCAGGTTAATGAATCAGCATTCCATAGTGAAAACATTCACCTTTTCATTAAGAACTTAAGACTTCAATTTCCCAACGTCCCTAATTCGTGAATCGCCCTTTCTCTGCCAAGATCCTGAATTTTACTGAAATATATAAAATTTTAAACTGAAGTGAAGGAAATATTTGGCAATGAGTAGATATATATTATATTGTATTTAAAACTCTCAGATTGACTTTCTTGATCATATTTTATTTAATAAATAGTATAATTATAAAATATATGATTTTCTTTTAGCAGGTAACATTTAGTATTGCATTTAGAAGGACCATGTACTATGTTGCATATTTTAATTTTTTTTTTGAATAATCTTGAGAAAAGGAATAAATAAGTACTTATTCAAAAGACATTTTTAATTTTGTTCGTCACTGCTTCTTGAGGTGTCTATAGTAATATTAACAGCCCGGATAAAACATCTTAAAGTAGAAAACGTGTTTATTTTTTTTTTTTTAATTTTAATTTGTCTGTTGCAGGTATCAGAAATAATTCTTGAAAATGTGTCAAATTACCCTGAGCAGAGTACATCAGTTTGAATAGAAAAGAGTAGTTAAGTGTTATTTATTTGATCTTCCTCTTTCAATCAATACATTATTATTATAATTTTCTCATAGGAAAAATGTCTTTGAATTGATGAAATTCTCTGTCAAGTATAGAATTAATAGAGGAAAAAAATATCAAAACCT
Organism: Gonocerus acuteangulatus; assembly: GCA_946811695.1. Classification (NCBI taxonomy): domain Eukaryota; kingdom Metazoa; phylum Arthropoda; class Insecta; order Hemiptera; family Coreidae; genus Gonocerus; species Gonocerus acuteangulatus. The sequence goes on from OX328123.1 coordinate 45,342,943, forward strand.
TTTAAATATTATTTTAATTTATAGCACCATAATAAACAATTATAATATCATAAACATTAAAAATTTTTAAATACTTCAATTATGTTGTTCAACATTATTGTTGTTTCCTTGCGTCACCAAGTCCTGAAATCTCACCATGATTTAATAAATACCAGTAGAAACTTAGACATTGTCTGTGTAATAATTTCTCATATCGCACTAGTATTTCTAATGTGGCACAACTCAAAAATCGTTGTTTTTCAGTTATGAAACACATTGGTAAATATGTCTTTATCAATAATCAAAACTGTATGTACCTAGCTTCAGAGCTTGTACACCAGAGTTTTATTTTGAGTTATGTCACTTTAGAAATACTAGTGCGATATATTATTGTACATTGCTTCGAAAGCCAGAAGTAATATCTTTGTGTGACCTGCATATTCTTGCTTCCTTATTATTTATGGATAACCAAATTTAGGACCTAATACTATTGCATGTAAAAAGATACCTAATTCTAGAATAGAATTAAATAAATAAACTTTTTTCATTGGGTATTAGTTTACCAAAAGTATAATAAATGTTATAATTAATTTCTAAGACATGCAGGGTTTTTTTTTGTATAGCATTTGTGTATAAATATGTATATATAAATAAATAAATAAATATATATATATATATATATATATATACATATATACATACATACATATATATATATATATATATATATATATATATATATATATATATATATATATGTACATATATACATACATACAGGGTGTCCCGTAAATGTCTAGTCATATTGTGGGAGGTGATAGAGGACCCTTAGGGAAACAAAAAATGTTCTATGACAATTTTCCGAATTCTCGCCCATAAGGGAGAAAACGTCGTTTTATTGTTTTATCAAGACAAACGTGGTTTTTAGAAGAATAGTCGTTGTAGCTCCGTCCGAAGTGGTTCTACTAAAAAAGGAGTGAAACCAATTGAAAGCTGAGTAAATTTACTATAAGACTAGTTGGGTGTAAACGTAAAAATGAATGAATGTAAGTATGTATATCTTACCAAAAGAAAGCTATTCTAAATTTCCTGACATTTTCTTGATATTTCTTTCCTGCATTACTCCTCAATGGGCGGGATCTGAGATTTCCGGGTTTCAGAAAAACTTTCTCATTTAACCAGCTTTCCATTCATGTATCACAACCCTGTGTTATTGAAGTATGTGAACGATTTAAGAACAAAAGTTTTAAAAAAAACATGGATCAGTGAAAAGAAAATTATATTTTTTTCTTCAGTTTATTCAAAAAGCTGAAGAGAAATATTTATTTTTATGAATGTTTACATAATAATTAAGTAAATATTAACTTAAAACAATAAAAAAAATTACTTCCACGAATATAAAAAAAAAACCTAAAACAGTAAATAAATAAAATACACATTTATTTTGAATTTATTAATTCAGGTAACTAATACTGGGTCCAGGAGGCGGCCATTAAGGAACCCCACCCATACATTAACCTCAAAAATTATTATTTTTACCTAGATAACGCATTTGAACACATTTTTACAGGTATTTATATTTAGAAAACAATTGCTTTACCTTGAATTGATACTGATGGTTACGCTTGTGAACCTCACTTGGATTCTCGTGTGTTTGTTGTGGTAATTAAATATCCTAGATAATAATAATATCATAAATAAGATGTACATAGTCCTGTAAAAATGTGTTCAAAATGCGTTATCTAGGTAAAAATAATAATTTTTTTTTTGAGGTTAATGTGTGGTTGGAGTTCCTTAATGTTCGCCTCCTGGACCCAGTATTAGTTACCTGAATTAATGAATTCAAAATGAATGTGTATTTTATTTATTTACTGTTTTAGGATTTTTTTTATATTCGTGGAATTAATTTTTTTTATTGTTTTAAGTAAATATTTACTTAATATTTATGTAAAAATGTATAAAAATAAATATTTCTCTTCAGCTTTTTGAATAAACTGAAGAAAAAAAAATAATTTTCTTTTCACAGACCCATGTTTTTTTTTAAACTTTTGTTCTGATTTTTTTGTTTACATACTTCAATAAAACAGGGTTGTGATACATGAATGGAAAGCTGGTTAAATGAGGAAGTTTTTCTGAGACCCGAAAATCTTAGATCCTGCCCATTTAGGAGTAACGCTGGAAAGAAATATCAAGAAAATGTCAGGAAATTTAGAATAGCTTTCTGATGGTATGATATACATACTTACATTCATTCATTTTTACGTTTACTCCCAACTAGTCATATAGTAAATATGCGCAGCTTTCGAATGGTTTCACGTCCTTTCTAGTAGAATCACCTGGGACGGAGCTACAACGACTATTCTTCTAAAAACCACGTTTGTCTCGATAAAACAATAAAACGACGTTTTCTCCCTTATGGCCGAGAATTCGGAAAATCGTCATAGAACATTTTTTGTTCCCCTAAGGGGCCTCTATCACCTCTCACAATATGAATAGACATTTCCTGGACACCCTGTATATATATATATATATATATATATATATATATATATATATATATACATATATATATAGAATAGAATAGAATAATATTTATTTCCAATAACTCTTTTTCGAGACGTGGACAAGTCATATAATAATATTATAATACATTTAACACTACTTTTGCAAATTTAATCAAGATGCCAGTCCGGATGCTAAATCTATTTCAAAAAATTCTTCCGTTGTATAACAAGTTCTTTGTCGGAGTATTCTTTTCAGTTTCTGGATAAGTCTTGTGGTCGGCTGGATGTTTCTTAATTCCTCAGGCAGGAAATTGAACAAAACTCCTCCACAAAATTCCACTCCTGTCCTATAAAACGTTGTCATATGTTTCTGAATTTTGATTTTTCCTTTTTGGCGTGTAGAGTAGTAGTGGTCATCTCCATGAATTTTAAATTGGGATAAGTTTTTTTTTACATATTTTACTATTGCCAAAATATACAGCGACGGCAGTGTTAAAAAAATATATATATATATATACATATAAACTAACTATCTGGGTTATATATTTTATTAATAGAAAATCTCATACCTTTAACCTTTAAAAACTTCCGACTCGCAGGAACTGCGTCATCTCAGCGCGGTTCCGTACAGCTCGAAGAAATTGAGTTGATTAGCATCACAAATCACAGGGAACTGACAGTAGCCAACTTACACAGAAGCGGATAATTCTTAATCCTCATTCTTGAGGACGGCTGAATGAGCCAATACACTTATGTACTGAAAACGTACTCACTCTACGACTACTGCTCAGAAGGCTCTATTCAAAAAAATCGAAAATTCGTTGTCATTTTAAATTTCTTGTTTTACTAACAAATTTATTTTACTGTTATAATCAACTGTAAATATGTGCTTCATGACGAATAAAATTCCATTCTCTCGTGGGTTAAATCTATCTATAAAATAAGAAATAACGATAACTTGAGTTGTAGGAGAATTAAAAAGAAACTTATGTATACGCTATCATGATTAGCCACTGCCATCATGATTACCACAGCCACTCCAAACTTATTACCAATACCTTTCACAGTTTCTTGGCATATTTTGCTAAAATAATAATTTCACTGATAAATGCAGTTTAAAACAAAAAACAACCAATTAAAAAGTGAGATAAACAAAGACAAAAACCGGTTCAAAAGAACAAAACAAACACTTTTTAAGTTTCAAGCGCTTATATCTCTGATTGACATTGCCCCATCGAATATTGCTTCAGAACCTTTTATGTAGGGAATTTAGTAAGCATTCGAATGGTCACCTTCTACTTACCACGATTTCCCAACCGTTTTCGAGATATTTACGAAAAATGTACGAAGATCCGAAAACTTTTCATGTCTATTAATAACATTTCTTTTTTCGCATACTTCCTTAGCTCCAAATATAACCAAAATTTAAACAGATTAATTTCCAAGACGTAGAAATTATTTCAATTGAATCCCGCGATAACCCACAAGAAAATAATGACTTCAAAAACATTTGTTCATTTGTTCAACATTTGTTGTTGTCTTTTCTCAAATACGGTTACAGATATCGCCTTAAAAATGGTTTCATTCGTTTTCCTATGTTAAGAAACCTATAAAACAAGTACCTGCAATCATATGAACTCCTATCATATGAACTTAAAACGTAAGCGTTACGATTTTTTTTGTGCGAATTTCGCCCCAAACACCATATTCCAGTGAGCGGATTCAGCTGGTTAACGAACTTGACCTTTCAAATTAGACGACAGATTTTTGTACTAAATGTAATAAAAATCGGACCATTTTTGAGCTTGCCAGCGAGCGAACAGACAAACATACAACAAACAAACACTGCATCATCTTAGCGCGGTTCTTTCTTAATCCTAACGTCATTTTGAAAGGTTGAAATAGAAACAGTTATAATTTTGTTTAGACTTTTCATGAAATAATTTATGACCTCAAATAGGTCCGCCCAGACCCTCACCTCCACATGACAGAAAAATGGTCAGGCAGCACACCTCTGTGAACTTGGCTCCCCACGTTCGAAAAAAAGTATGACAATAGACTCATATAAAACAAGTACTTGCAAGCATATGAAGTAAGCATAACGATTTTTTTCGCGCGAATTTCGCCCCAAAAACCATGTTCCGGTGGGCGGATTCTGCTGGGTAACGAACTTGACCTTTCAAATAACACGAAAGCTTTTCAAATTTCATCAAAATCGGACCGTTATTGAGGCCAGGAAAGAGCGAACAGACAAATATACATATATACAGGGTGTCCCCTAAATGTCTAGTCATATTGTGGGAGGTGATAGAAGACCTTTAAGGGAACAAAAAATGTTCTATGACGATTTTCCGAATTCTCACTCATTAGGGAGAAAACGTCGTTTTATTGTTTTTTCGAGACTAACGTGGTTTTTAGAAGAATAATCGTAGTAGCTCCGGCCCAGGTTGTTCTACTAGAAAGGAAGTGAAACCAATTGAAAGCCGAGTAAATTTACTATAAGACTAGTTCATAGTAAACGTAAAAATGAATGAATGTAAGTATGTCTATCTTACCAAAAGAAAGCTATTCTAAATTTCCTGACACTACGGTGAGTTGCCTCCTGGTGAAGAACGCCCACAGCCCACCAGAAGAGTTGAAGCTGGAGTTTCCTTCGCACAACTCGCTGCCGGACCTAGCCAACAAGAAGAACCAGTACTCAATGAGACAGCTCCCGCCGACCAACATCCAGGCAACACATCAACACCGACTCCAAGGCGGACCACTCCCTTCATTCCTCCACCAACTTCCTCCAATGACATCACTTCCCTCCTTAATACCTTCTTGTCAGACTTCAGATCCCTTATTAGTCCTCTCATTACCCTCCTTAATACTATAGTTACTCACCTGCTCCCAACCCTTTCAAAATGATTCCCTCTCCCACACACAAATCCTTGTCCATCCTACTTTGGAATGCTAACGGCATCACAAATCACACAAACGAACTGACTACATTACTACAAGACAAAAGTATAGATGTCGCACTCATCACTGAAACGCGACTTACCAAAAATAAACATTTACGAATTCAGGACTACAACACTTACCGTACCGACCACCCAGACGGTAAAGCCCATGGCGGATCTGCCATCCTAATACGAAGAACCTTATCCCATCACCCCCTTCCTACCAATCCAACACATTCACTCCAAGCCGCCACTATTACAATCTCAACATTTTCCTTCCCAATTTCCCTGTCAGCTGTCTACTGTCCTCCTAATAAACCTCTAATTGAGTCAGAAATTCTAGATCTTCTAGAATCCCTAGGTTCCAAATTCCTTCTAGGAGGTGATTTCAACGCCAAGCATCTTCAGTGGGGGTCAAGGGTAACCAATTCCCGTGGTCGTACCCTACTCTCTGCACTCTCCTCAAAGTACTGCTCAACCATTTCCCCGAATTCCCCAACATACTGGCCTACCGATCCAAACCGTATCCCCGATCTCATAGACTTCTTTGTATCCTTTGGTCTTACATCCGTCTACACCTCAATAGTTACCCTGGATGACTTATCCTCTGATCATAGTCCTCTAATCCTTACACTCTCGCTACAACCTATTCCAAAGCCCCAACCTCCTTCCTTAATCACTGGACCTATCGATTGGAACCTCTTCCGATCCCTCCTTGAAGACACCATTAACCTCAACATTTCCCTTAAAACCCCTGAAGACCTTGATATAGCTGTCCAACAATTCACAACCTCCATTCAGCAATGTGCATGGAATTCCTCCCTTCCTAAACGCCATCATCACCCAATCCCACCTGAAAGTCCTCTACCCCAATCCCTAAGAGACCTAATAACATCCAAACGCCAAGCACGAGCTCTGTGGCAGAGAACTCGCCATCCCTCCGACCGTCGCTCTTACAATCAATTATGCCGATTAGTAAAGCGACAACTAATCCAACATCGTTCCGAATCCTTTAATTCCTACCTTTCATATCTATCAACCTCCGACAAATCCCTTTGGAATGCTACTCGCAAAATCCTAAAATACCATCCTGTATCTCCCCCTCTTCGTCGAGAGGACAGCACATGGGCCACCTCCGACGAAGAGAAATCCGAGTTGTTTGCTGATCATCTCAAAAAAACATTTACTCCTCATCCTCCTCCTGATCCTGGATCCCATTTACCGGGATTAGATGATTTCCTACAATCCCCACTTCCTCTCTCCCTACCACCAAATGCAGTCAATCCATCTGAAGTTAAATTTCTAATATCCCGACTACCTTCCCGGAAATCCCCTGGTTACGACCTCATCACCTCCAGAATCCTTAAACAGCTTCCAACCAAGGCCATTGTATTCCTCACCTACATCTACAACTGCATCCTCCGAACAACCCATTATCCCATACTCTGGAAATTCTCAATAGTTGTCCTCTTTCCTAAACCTGGTAAACCTCCCAACAATCCTTCCTCCTACCGCCCTATCAGTCTTCTTCCAATATTCTCCAAACTATTTGAAAAGATTTTATTAAAGCGCCTACTACCTATCCTAAATTCCTTAAATCTCATCCCATCTCATCAATTCGGCTTCCGCTCCCAACACTCCACAGTGCAGCAAGGGCTTCGCGTTGTTGATCTCATCTCCTCATCCCTCGAGCGAAAAGAGTATTGCACGTCTGCCTTCTTGGACGTTGCCCAGGCATTCGACCGAGTCTGGCACACAGGCTTACTCTTCAAGCTCAAAACCCGCCTTCCCAGCACCCTTTACCTAATCCTTCGCTCCTACCTCTCAGACAGGTTTTTCCAAGTCCGGCATGGAACAGCCTACTCAGATTATTTCCCTGTGGAAGCGGGAGTTCCTCAGGGTAGTGTCCTCGGTCCCATCCTTTATACCCTATATACAGCTGACATTCCAACACATCCTGACACCCTCTTGGCCACGTATGCAGATGATACGGCCATCCTTTCACCCCACATAAATCCAGACACAGCTTCCCAGAACCTACAATCCCATTTAACCCAAATTGAACAGTGGTGCAAAAAGTGGCGCATCAAGATAAACGTCGAAAAATGTCACCAAATAACATTCACCCTTCGACGTAAAACCTGTCCTACTGTTTCCTTCAACGACAATCCTTTACCTATAACCAACACCGTCCGATACCTTGGGTTTTATCTTGACTCACGATTAACTTGGAACGCACACATTAAACATAAACGGCAAGAACTCAATCGACGATTCGGACAACTATACAGACTACTAAATCGAACATCACACTTAACCGTACATAGCAAACTAACTGTCTACAACTCATTAATAAAACCGATATGGATTTACGGAATCGAACTCTGGGGGACAGCCAAGCATTCCAACATCCACCGAATCCAAACATTCCAATCCAAAATCCTACGTACCATAGTTAATGCTCCTTATTATGTTTCGAATCGCACCCTCCATAATGACCTAAATATTCCTTTTGTCCAAGATATAATCCCTATTCGCTTCTCATCTTTCCATAGTAAATTGATTAATCATCCTAATCCTATAGCCCAATCCTTATCCAGCACCAATCATCCTTCCTCTCCTCCCAGACGTCTTCATAGGAAGTGGCCCCGGGATCTACTAACGTAGTGAAGTGTCGTGAAGTGCTCAAAAGTCAGTGTGATTGTAATAATGATAATTGAGAGTGATATCGATGGATATTTTCTCTCCTCGTGATATCACAGGCCACGCCTCATTCGCCTCCAATCCTCCCTGCTAGTCGCAGGGTGTGGTTGGATGGCGTAAGGTAACTCCAGGTCATCCTAGAATCCTTCCTAAAGGAAGGTATTCGGTTGACAACTGGTGGCACCTGAGGCGTGGTCAAGCTATACCTATACCTATGTCAAATTACATAATACATATACTGTAGATTGTAATATTTCTGTAAATAAATAAAAATAAATAAAAAAAAATTTCCTGACATTTTCTTGATATTTCTTACCAGCGTTACTCCTCAATGGGCAGGATCTGAGATTTTCGGGTTTTAGAAATACTTCCTTATTTAACCAGATTTCTATTCATGTATCACAACCCTCTGTTATTGAGGTATGTGAACGATTTAGGAACAAAAGTTTAAAAAAAAACATGGATCTCTGAAAAGAAAATTAAATTTTTTTCTTCAGTTTACCAGAACCCCGACCACACATTAACCTGAAAAATAATTATTTTTACCAAGATAACCTATTTGAACACATTTTTAGAGGTATTTATAATTAGAAAACAAATGTTTTGCCATGAATTGATACTGATGGCTACGCTTGTGAACCACCCTGGAATTCTCGTGAACCCATGTGTGTTTGTTGTAGTAATTAAATATTCCATCCCTAATAAATAAGATAAGAAAAAAACCCAATAAAACGGCGTTTTCTCCCTTATGTGTGAGATTTCGAAAAATCGTCATAGAACATTTTTTGTTCCCCTAAAGATCCTCTATCATCCCCCCACAATATGACTAGACATTTACGGGACACCCTGTATATACAAATTTGAACCACCGTTATTTTCGTTCTCTAGGGGTTCTGAAACGCAAAATTTTCTAGTTCTTCTGGATTGCGTCATGAGGTCAACCTTATAAGCGGGGTTCCTCCCTATGAAGGGAGGGAGGAACCGCGCTAAGAAAAACCCTGGAGTACCATGATCAGTTTTTTTTTTCAATTTTTGATTGATTGTACGTTTTTTTTACTATGCTCTTAGTGCTTGAATTATCTTTGTCTTCGAGAAAATAAAGCAAGCCTCCTTAGGGCTACATAATTTAAATAAAATTACCTTGAATGCATTGCAAGCCTCCTTTGGGCTATTTAATTTAAACAAAAATACCTTGAATGCAATGCAAGCCTCCTTTGGGCTATGTTTTTAAACAAAAATACCTTGAATTTTCCATATAAAATGTCTCTGTTTTTTCTTTATAAGAATCTGCGCCAACAAAAAAAAGATATTGCAAATTTTCTCCGCAGGAGTTTGTAGGCAACTTAATTTGTTTAATTGATTGTAAAGCAATAAATGAGTTAAAATGGCACTATCATATTTCAAAATGGCAAGGTCATTTCTTTTTATTATATTTGACCATTTTTCTTAAAGAAATGGAGAGAAACACAGTTGCAGAGGAACTGGTAGTTTCTTGCACATTACAAGAGGAAGTAACCGGTGTACCAGATTTATGTGAAAGCTCGAATTCAAAGGATCTCATGCGTTGGGACTGCTACTTGTTTGTATTATTAATGTACTTGAATAACTGATGTAGAATTTATGTTGAGGAGGGAAATATTTAGTTCAATAGATGAGCAGGGAGATTTAGTATTTTTTTATTGATTTATCGATTGCCAATATAATTTAAATAGTTGAGGCGATGACTTTCAAAATGGGTTAAGTCCATTTTGTCATAAAATTAATTTCTTTTCTAAAAACTTTCTTTTTCCTTACAGCAAAAACTTTTTTTGGGAGGGGGATTCAATAAATCTCACCAAAAATAAGGAAATTAATGTTATTTTGGCCTCGTAAGTATTAATTTCCTAAACAAATTATACTAGCTTAGACGTTTCTTGTATCCCCTGAACAGTTTTACGATTTTTTACAATTTTTGATCTCTCATCTGATAGATCTCTTTGTACCGTTACCTATGACATGTTACTATAAAAACCATATAACTCAAAACACATGCTAAATGATGTGCTTCTATACAAATGTGCTCGAATTGCTCGGAAATTGAACACGAAGGCCCTTGTAGTAGAATAAAGTGAGCCCAATTGCAAACAGTTATCATTTATTAGATAATGAGCAAATTTTTATCCAAAATGACATTTGAGAAACTATTTTACAATGAATCCAAGAGGCGGCTTTCAGCCAGGATACGCCAAAAAATTAATACAAAATAAAAACCCAGAGTTTTAAAGAACATCAACATTAGAGAGGATTAGAAAAGCTAAATCAATTGCACAGCCTACAATAATCACTCAAAATAAAATACCTTTTTATTTTACTCATAATTTTAAAATAAAAAGTTTATTTTTATTTTAATATTATTAAGATTCCTTCGAAATATTACTTTCAAAAATCGACCACTGTAGAAAGCCGAATCATCAATAATAATAGTGAAGAAACCTCAAAAAGTGATACAACTAGTTTTCATAACTATTCTTTAGTTAGGGTATTCAAAAACGATTTTTGCTGTTGAGTCTTGTTCCAGACGTTTGAAGTTAAGCTAAACCATGTTCTTTAAATTTTGGTTGCGTTTAGAGTTAGGAAAATATAATGCAGGCTATAGACGATTCAGGCAGGCCTGTGAGTTAGACCTGAACAGTCCGCCTGAAAGCCGGTCGCCTGAATGTGTATATATACCGGCCACCTGAACAGTCTTAAATGTCAGACCGGCCGGAATAGATACACATTCAGGCGACCGGCTTTCAGGGGGACTGTTCAGGCCTAACTGACCGTGTGTAGCCTGCTTTATAAAAGAAATGTATTAACAGACATGGAAAGTTTTTGGATCTTGGAATATTTTCTAAAGTATCTCAAAAACTGTGAGGAATGTGACCATTCGAAGACTACTTACTAAATTGTCTAGAAAATTGTCCTGAAGTAATTTACCGTGAGACGATATCAATCGGAGAAATATGTGCTTAATAATTCGAGAGTTTTCGTTGCTTTGAACGGGCATTGGGTTTTAATTCATCAGTCTCTTATTGCTTGCTGTTTTTTAACTGATTTTAGCAGTAATATTAATTTGCCAGTAAAACGAGATAATTAAAATGAGAATCAATTTTTGGCTGTTTGTCATAGATCTATCCACATCTTTTTTTTTCTTCAATTTATTTTAAGAGCTTTGCTCTTTTTAAAATACATAAAATACAGTTTTATACAAAAATACAAACTTATGGAACTAAATACAACAAAAGTGTTAAGGGAACATAAAACAAAATTTGGTAGATTTGTGTGCAGAAATAAGAGCTAAACATTATTTACAGTATTGCTATTTACACTATAGTTACTATATATACATAACATATGACTAAAACAACTAACATTAATTAATGGGTCATGGAAGACACTAAATTTTTTAGGCCTTCCTTTAATGGCCAAGTAAAATTGAATAGTAATAAATTAATTGACATGTCGTGTTATGAAAAAAAAGAGAGAAAAAAAAGTAATAGAGAAGTACTAGGTATGGATGTGTAGAGCACAAGTCAAAGAAGCCGAGAAAGCAATTTTCGCAATTTTTTTTAAGGTGCATCGATGTTAAAATAGTTATTTTCTCTTTACTATATTGAAGAAGTATGTTTTTAAGGCTGGTCAGATGTTTCTGAGTGGAAGATAATTAAGGCCTTTCAAACAATAATTTATTAACACAAGAATAGGAAAAGCATGAGTTTCGAAAGTCGTTTGATGCAGAAAAGCGAAAGATAAAAGAGAAAAATGTCTGCATAGGGAAAATTCTGTTGAACATTTAAAAATATTCCACCTCCAGCTGTTAAGATAAAAACGGACGCGACTTAATAAATACGAGAGGAATAAATTTTCAAGGGAGCAAAACTGATACGCCTTCTCATTCAAGCGACTTTTTTTTTCATTTTTTCAAATGCTTGCGCGAAGGCGTTTGTTAAAGACAAACAATATTATGCAATTATTGTATAAAGGAACATTTCAGATTCAGTCATTTATATGTGTCTAACTTCCACGAAACAGGGAAAAATTACTTAGAGCATTACTTATTAGTACATATAGGGTATGACAGTGTTGATTTGAACAAACTAGCCTTGATTGACAAGCCTGATGAGACAGAAAAGGTGAATTGGGTAACACTATGTTAAAAACATTAAAGTAAATATTGGAAACCCGTATACTGAAAGGAAACAAACATTTGTTATATTGTAATAACGGTTTATACTTAGTTAAAAAAATAAATTATATGACAGATTATAACTATAGAAATTTGTATATCTGTGAGAGGTTCTGAGTCTTCTATTTATAAACTAAATTACGCTTTTGAAGTTTATTAATGAAGTTACAGGATAAATTTAAATCATTGACGACAGAAAAGTAGTAATCTTTACCATTGTAATAAATGAAGTCGTATTTAACTGAATCCCACTATGGAACACGTGATTTTTCTAATTTTATTCACAATAAATAAACTGCAGACCTGTACAGGTACGATAAAACGTTTAAAATTTAGCTCTTAATTATTTAAAGAGCTAATTGAATCGTTGCATTGTCTCATTACCCCCCCCCCCACCTCTGACAAAAAAAGAATTATAATAGGAACTGAGCGTGGCTTTTCCCTCAGCAAAATTTTTCCAGTAGTTACTTATTTAGATTTGTAAATTATTTATTGAGGGTAATAAGCGAAAACATTTTTTTTTTTTTTATTTTTATTTAATTTTTCTCTATGAAATTTTCTTGCAGAACTACATTTCCCGGACTATGGATTTCTTTTATTGATGTGTTCCCCTTTCTTACAATAAGGGGGTTACAGCGATGAACGAAATTTCAACAAAAGTTGGAAAATGTCATGTAGCCAAAGAGAGGAAACCCGCTTATGAGGTTGATCTCATGACGCAAATTTTGACTAGAAAATTTCATTTTTCAGAACCCATAAATCAGCAAATGAACAGTAGTTGAAATGGTTCGCTCTCTCACAGGCTCAAAAATGGTCCGATTTTGATAAGAAGTACTTTTTCTATTTAAGAAGGTTAAAGTCGCTAACCAGCAGAAACCGCCTAATGGAACACGTTTTTTAGCGAAATTCGTGCGAAAAAAATCTTCCTGGTACACTTTTTAGGAGGTTCTCTAACGTTGGAAAACTGTAAAAACTGTTTTTTATCACTACGTTTTGGTTTGTGTGCTTAGTTATCATGGTTTCAGTTAAAATATTTTCTCCATGTTTGAAATTCATCCAAACTAAGATTTTTAAATTGTGGTTATCATTGGAGTTAAGGAAGAATTATAAAAAAAAAATACATCTTATTAACAGACATGAATGTCTGTGTAAATGTAAGGTGCACATCGCATATATAGCGTAACACCAAAATAAAATAAATAAATAAAAAAAAAAAACAGACATGAAAAGTTTAGTGATCCTCGTATATTGTCCTTATTGTAACGGTAGGAAAATCGTGATAAGTGAAAGGTAACCATTCGAAAGAATACCAAATTCTCTACAGAAAAGATTTTGAAGCAGTCGTCGATGGGGCGATGTCAGTCCGAGAAATAAGTGCCCAAAGGCTTGAAAGTGTTAATTTTGTTTTTTAGAATGGGTTTTTGTCTCTGTTTTCCTCATTTTTTAATAGTTTTTTTATTTGAAAGTGCTTTTAACATTAAAATGAGTATTTTAGTATAGGTAATACAACGAGAAACGTATTGGTAATCGCGTTTTCCAAGAGCGAATGTTGAGAAACAAGATGGAGTAATTTCCGCTTAGAATACTGTGAGTTTCGGTTTGTCACGCCTAAAATGATTATATGTTTTTCACAAAAGATCAAAGCTTACCAATGACTCATCCCATTCTTTTACTAATGAAAGTAGCAATATGGTTGGAAACGAGCTAAGATGACGCAGATTTTGCGAATCCGACGTTTTTTCAAGTCAATTTTCAAGTCAAGTAAATTGAGTAGAGACGATGTCCTCCAAACCTGCGAGGTGAAGGTTCTTTACCAGAGCGGACGTGCGTGTTGTGTAATGCAAAAACTAGATAATGATAGGTCTATTACCCCTGAATGTTTGATGAACTACACCAACCCGGAAAGTTGAACTAGTAGTCAGAGATGGATCGTTGGAGAGATAAGACAGCAGTGGTGACAGGAGCCAGCGAGGGTATTGGTGCAGCTATAGTACGAAGGTTGGCTAAGGATGGTATGAAGGTAGCTGCTTTAGCGAGGAGGCCCGAGTTGTTGGAGGTAAGCAATTGTGTTTCATTGGCCTACTATAATCATTCTTAAAAACATACACCAATGCACCATATTGGATATCAAAAGATAGAAAAACAATGCTATCGGATGAGGTCTGTTAGCGACATGGGCGTATATAAGGGGGGGGGGGCTGAGGGGGCTCCAGCCCCCCCACGAAATTTTGATTTGATGGTAAAAATGTGTCATAAAACCCTTAAAAATAAATTAAATAAGATCACTTAGTTCATAAAAAATATTTTATTTATATTGTAATAACGTTTTAGTTGCCTAAAACTATTAAAAGTTGTAAATTGTTGGTATTCCATACCACGGAACTGGTTCCAGCCCCCCCCCCTGAAATTTTGCCAGCCCCTCCCGAAATTATTTTCTATATACGCCCATGGTTAGGGACCGAATAACGTAACCTGAATCGTAGCGATTGACTTATAGCAAGGCCTACCTTTCTAAACATCCGTAGAGGAGAAGGGAATATTTTTAGCGAGCTCATAGATGAAAAGACTCAATCATCGTAATAGAGGGCATACTCCTCTAGAGGACCGTCATTCGGTCCTGAGAGACCGAACAATGTTAATCATGATTAAGATAACCAATTCACCGAATACTGTCGGTTCCGTTGCTAATTTCATCCATCTCTGGCCGAACCTTATGCTTAGTTTACCTGAGATTTGTACTTGTCATTAGAGCTTGCACTTGTACCTCCGTGTAAACAGGTTCTTTTTTAATGACAAGTGATAAGTTTGTAAACTCTGCAAGTGCAAATAATAGGAATGGATTTTACTTACTAAGCAGGAAGTAAGCTCCCTCGCCACTTCAAACCAATTCTCCAATTCGCCAACCTGCCAATTTTACTAGGCATTTAGGGAGACGGAACCTCGCTAAAAAGAGGACCCTACTCCACCATGTATGTTTATGAGCTAATGGTCTTGATACGGGGAGTGTCATAGGCTAGGTCAATTTCCTTGTGGGAAATAGCTTGTATCATGGATATGTCTAAGGGGGGTATAATGAGTTATCCACACAATTTCTTATTCCTCTGGAAGAGGGCCCATTATTTATTGTCCATTAGTAATGCTTAATGTTACGCTGTAACTAACTCCACTGATTTAATCTCCAATGATTTTACGTCATAACCTTTGAAAATTTCGCAGTTTCGACAGTACGGTAACCACCAAAAAGGTTAGTGGCCAAAGGAAAGGAACCATCATCCGCTCGTAGCTGAAGCGGTACAGTTTTAGCTTAGACAAATCCATGTCAAAAAGGAGTACCACGGTGTAGAACGTCCTCGACAGTTACTCTTGTAAATTCTCAAACTCCTTCTGTACCACCGAAGTTGGAACACTTCAAGCCTTTTAAGCTTGAATATTTTTAAAGCCGTTGATTAAACACACATTAGCAGTATCGACGACATTTAATATGTAGTTAAACCTAAGCGAAGATTTAAATCATTCGTGTACCAGAAAAGAGTATTTTTTTCACATATGCCTGGCGTGCAATTTTTATTCGGTTATTGATCTTATTTCAGGCCTTTTAACTGTACTCAGTCTACTTAGAAAATATTCCTTGATCTTTCGAGTGTCCATTAGCTTATATTTGTTCTTCAGTAACTGAAATATACAACAAAAAGGAAGGAGGATTAAAAAGTATGATGATCTTAAAATTTAATTTACCGAAGTTAAATAGACGTCTGATTTTTCTTAGATTTAAATGATTCTGGAATAAGAATACATTTTTTTTAGGCTCTTGAGACAGAAATTAAATCCCTTGATGTTAGAGGTTCAGTTAGAGGATATGTATGCGATGTACAATCTGAAAGTAGCGTCATGTCAGCATTTAGGAGTATCGAAGAGAAGGAAGGTCCAATCAGCCTTCTTGTTAACAACGCAGGAATTTTCAGGAGAATCGTACCCACAGGTAAGTCCAACAGATAATTTATTAATTTATTTTTAATTCTCTTTTGAGGATAATTTTTCCCCTAAGTTAGTATGTATGTATAATACATTATACAGTCTAATCAAAGTAATTTCGAACTTGAGGTACCTACCACTGAAAACAAAAAAAATTCTTAAGGGTTCAAAAATATAAGAATGCCAATAATTAAGGGTGTAAGTAGCATCAAATAAACAAGAGTTTGGTTAAAAGTAAGTAAAACAAGTTTCTTTAAGATATATCGGAATCAACATTTTCGTTCTCAACGAAATTGACGAATCTATTTAATCGATCTACCTGGAGGGGGATTTAGACCGGGCTCAAATTACAAATTTTTTCAAACCGGACATAATTTCAGTTGTATTGTCACGAAACTCGGTCTAACTCGCGGGTATCTAAATACAAAGATATATTTTAAAAATAAACTAAATCGGTTCATTTGAGTTTGGGGTTAGCTCTGTATTTAATTTGGCCACCAAACTGCCACTGATATTGGTTGTTACTTACATCCCCCAAAAAAACATAAATGTGAAATAGAGGCCAAGTTCCTCCCCCCCCCCTAAAGAAACACTCCCCGCCCCAAAAAGCGAGAAATGTCCCCTCCTAAAACCCCCAAAAAACGCCTTACCATCCTACACTCCAAAAAAGAAGTACGAGTTGGTGTATTAAGTGTCTACCATATTTTCAACCAAACATATTTGCCAGTACAAGAGATGATACAAGAAAGAAATGTCCAAGTTCATTACTTAGAAGACCTATTAGTTACTTACTAAGAACAGTAAAGACACTTCAACTGACCTTTAAAAACAACAATAAAAATACTTATGTCCAGTTACTAAAATATCACTTTCCTCAACCAGGTATATTCTTCAACTAGGCAATGTTTAGTTTTCTCTCTAAAGATAATTTCGGCACAAATAAAACATTGCCAAGTTTAAGAATATACCTGGTTGAGGAAAGTGATATTTTAGTAACTGGACATAAGTATTTTTATTGTTGTTTTTAAAGGTCAGTTGAAGTGTCTTCACTGTTCTTAGTAAGTAACTAATAGGTCTTCTAAGTAATGAACTTGGACATTTCTTTCTTGTATTGGCAAATATTTTTGGTTGAAAATATGGTATACACTTAATACACCAACTCATACTACTTTTTTGGAGTGTAGGATGGTAAGGCGTTTTTGGGGGGTTTTAGGAGGGGACATTTCTCGATTTTTGGGGCGGGGAGTGTTTCTTTAGGGGGGGGGGGAACTTGGCCTTTTTTTCACATTTATGTTTTTTTGGGGATCTCATTACTTTTTTCTAAGTATTAATTAAAACTTAATTGCCGCATACCTACTGGCTTTTGTTCTTGTTAACAAAGAAGTCAAACCTGTTGTTGTTAAGATGCATCAAAATGTTTCTTAAAACATCAAATATAGGTTCTCCTTGCCAAGACGATTCATTTGATACCCCACATGATGGGTTTCAGAAGGAATGATGGCTTTCCGATGGAACAAAAAGTACAAAACGTCATAGGTAATATGACACTCCCGTATCAAGACCTACCTGTATGACAAGTTTGGTCAAAATAGGCCAAAAGGTGTGGATTTGTATCAGGAACAAACATACAGACAGACAGCTGAAAGACCTTTTTGACCTGGCCTAGTGCATTCCCCGGACCAAGACCTACCTTTGTGCCAAGTTTGGTCAAAATTGGTCAAACGGTGTGAATTTGTGTAAGGAACAAACATGCAGACAGACCGCTGATAGAGGATTTTGAACTAGCCATGACACTCCCCGGATCAAGACCGACCTGTGTGTCAAGTTTTGTCAAAATCGGTCAAACGATGTGGATATGTTAATGAACAAACAGACAGACATACAGCTGATTGACGACTTTGACCTAGCCTGTGGCACTTCCAGGATCAAGACCTACCTGTTTGCCAAGTTTTGTCTAAATCGGCCAAACGGTGTGTATTTGTATAAGGAACAAACAGACAGACAGACAGCTGACAGACAATTTAACCTAGTTTATGATCCTCCCTGTATCAAGACCCACCTGTGTCCCAAGTTTGGTCAAAATCGGTCAAACGGTTCATTTGCATAAGGAACAAACATACAGACATACAGGTGGTATAAGATTTTGACCAAGCCTGTATGCGTCTAAATGTTTCTTAAAACATCAAATATAGGTTCTTCATACCGAGATGATTCATTTGATACCCCACATCATGGATTTCGGACGGAATGATGGGATCCCGAAGGAAGTAGAAAACTGGCACCACCTGCCCCGGAAGTGGAGTCAACCCCAACTTTTCAGGATTTTTCGATTTTTTCCTTTAATAACACCCTCATATCTATTATCCTGCAAAATTTCAGCAGTGCATCATGGGAAGTGCCTTATAATTTTGATGAGTCAGTCAGTGAATGAGTGAGTCCTATAAATCCCGATTTTCGATCGCTTATATCTAATAAATTATTCGATGTAGAATTATGAAAATTTCCAGTTTTACTCACATCTGGTAGTATAATACCTGTATAAAATTTCATAACTTTATCTATACCTGGTTGAATTTTATGAGAGGGTAAAAATCGGCTCTAAGACCTCCTGTAATATACACACAGTATGCTTAGGCCGGAACTTGGCCTAGCGCACTACCGTGCGCCTAGATCAGTAGGAAAGCTAAACATGGGTGCTTTTGGTGGACTAAGCTGGTTATTATGACACCCGTTCATTGCCAAAAATAAGAGATTAAAACTACTTATTTATTTTATTAAATAAACAAATAAATAAAAACTCGTATATATAGATTATTTTAAGTAAATTATCCAGGAATGCAGTGTACACTTCTCGCCTTCCAAGGAATGTTCTTAGTTATGCATCCCCTGCGTGATTGGACTAAATATGTGAATTTTTTAAAATCTGAAAGTTCTTAGTTTATTCCGGGATTTTGGTGTCGCCATTTACTCGTTAGAAAGAATGAATTCCTGTTTTTTTTACAAACTCGTTTTAACCGTGGACAACAAAATTGAATAATAGCTGCTCCTTGCCAAGGCCACGTTCTCCGAACAATGTTGGAGAGAGTATAAAAAATGTATTTCCTATTAGATACAGTTCATATTTTTTCGGTTTATAAAGGGTATAGTTATTTATTAACGAGAGTCCGAGGTCACATTGATCTTAATCTCTTTCCTTTCAACTAAAACCGAAAATATCTGATCATCATTAATTTCTATATATCTATACACCGGAGGTAAAGGACACTATGTCCATTTTTTTTTTATTAAATTGACTTAACAACATGTTCTTATTGTGGATTTTTCGAGCCATACAGGACACTATGTCCTGTTCCTATAAATATCGAAGATAAGGCAGTGGGAAAAGAAATCATGTCCGTTTTCATTAGAGGTAAAAGACACCATGTGGAGAACTTGGTTTTGTTTGACTATGAACGATACTTCCAATTACCTATGAATGCCAATAACAATGTGAAAACAGTTTTTTAAACTGTTTCTATAAGTAACGATGAAACAAATTTTAATAGTTCAAGATTATGGAAAATTGGGTCTCCTTAACAATTACAAATATGTGACATGGTGTCCTTTACCTCCGGACTACAGATATACGGATAAATATATAATATACGAGTGATATATTCAGGTATGTGTAAGTTCAAGATGAGGATGGGAGGGTGGGAGGATCAATGCATTCTTGAAGTAACCGGCAGGAGTTGCTCTCCAAAATTGTTTAAAACATTAATTTATATTTGCGACGTTTCGAACCTGTATAGGTTCATCTTCAGGATTTTAAATTGACATGTTAAGGTCTACTATAATTTTGATAAATTCATTTAAAGCTACATAAATTGTGAGAGTAAAACGTTCAATCTGGGTAAGAATCTCATAATTGGTGTAGTGGACAAGTCAGATTCACCGGACGTAAAAAGGTTCCAAACGTCACAAATATATGTACCGTGATGTTTTTTTACAACATTGGGGAGCTAGTTACTTCAATAGTTAGGTATATTTTAATTTTGCATTATTTTCATTTAGATTAATTATTTTAACCTAAGCAGATATGGATCTGGATGGCATTCGAGACATGATCAACACCAATCTGAACGGTGTTTTATACTGTACAAAGGCAGGAGTTGCATCTATGAGAATGCATTCCATTGTAGAAGGGCACATTATTAACATAAGCAGGTAAATATGAAGGAAGTTTTAAAAGTTATTTACTTATTAAGAGACTATAATGTGGTGATTTGCTAATTAAGTATCAGTGCGGACAAATCTAACAAATACATACCATCTTATAAATAATATCGTCCCTACCATGTCAAACTATCGAATATAAAAAAATCCCGTTTTTCAGATTCGAGACTTTGCTCTTGGATTGTGGACGATACGGCTTTTCGAAAATTGTCACGACTTAACTCCCTTTAGAATAGCCTATAATGTCTCAAATAACGTATCGAATAAGACCATTTTTCAATATATTACTTCGTCAATGGATAGAATATGCTCGTTCACTAGTTTTCTACATATATATATATATATATATATATATATATATATATATATATATATATATATATAAAAGCATGTAATACAGATAAGTGTAAGATGTAAAAAGAAAAAAAAAAGTAGGAAAAATAGTGAGAAGGAAATTTTAGTTGCAGTTTAATTCCAGCCTATTAAATGTGTAGTTATATTCTCTTAAGTTTCATATATAATAATATATTTTCTATGTGAGTGCTGACCAGTGTAAAAAAATCGTGTAAGTCAGATGTAGAGCACTTTGTGTCGTAGATGACTACATTGGGCGGCAGAATTCTTTTAACTCAATACACAAATCAATTTAATGTTTTTTTTTACTGTTGGATGTTTTTCTATTGTTTGGATGTCTTTACAAACTCAGCAGTCTGTAAATAAGTGTTTAATTATTAGAGAAAAAAAAAATCAGTCCCGTAACAGGCCACGAGGGCCCTGAGGGGCAGATACTATAGAGGTATCTGATTCTTGACCATACGGCACACTAGGGAGATAGTATGGTCAGTACTATGCTCCGGCCGCCTGATTTTCCCCTTGGCTGCTTCGACTGCTAGAGTCATTAGCACCAACCAAGGTACCCATTATTAAATTAATTAAAGGCTGGGTTGGCCTAGGGACGGCCAGGGAGGCCGAATTCAACCCATAAACGAAGACACTAGAAGAAAAAATCTTTAGTGCTTGCTCGGGATTTGAACTCAGGCCTCCAGCTTATTAGTCCAGTGCTCTACCACTGAGCTGACCTCGCCCCCAATTATTAGAGAAACGTTATACTATTATATAAAAAAAAAAAAAAAATGATTTTTTTTTTTCGGTTTTGTCGTTAAATAGGAATGAATTAAGTATGACTGCCCAATAACACAGTCTAGTAAGAACGACTTCTCGCTTTATATTCCGAATACTAGAACTCTAGGCTTCTAGAGTAAGTGCCCTGCAAAGTCCCGTTATGAATGTATTATTGTAATTTTATAATTATGAACAATATGTTGTCAATGAGTGCTTTTACTACTTTAATACTATTTTATTAATATGATGCTTGTAAAAAGCTGTAGCACTAGAGTCGTTTGTCCAATGCTTTGATAATGATGTAAAATGTTGAGTAGAATTATGCTATTTAAACTTCTAAACAATTTTATTTTGTATGATGGTTGCTAATGGCTTCTACCTATAAGGATAGCCTTTCTTAAGCTAAAAAAACAATTAAATAAAATTTCCTTAAAGAGCTAGTTTGCGCAAAACTAGTAAGAGTTAAATAGTGATTTCTTAAATAAATAATTAAATAGTAAAAGATTCAATAATTCGTATCCTAAAACGTTCAATATTTGGATTTTTTTAAAATTTATTATATGAATATTTAATTTATTTAAATTTTAATTAATTACCTAAAAATTTAGTATTTTGAAATTTATTTTACTTTGATCGCCGCTAGTTTTTATTTAATTGTTTCTTTTTGCCGAAAGGCAGTTTTAAATAACTTACCAAAAACAGTAGCAAATATAGAAAGTTTCTACAGGTAGAATACTTTTACTGCTTTAACGAACGTTCCTAATAAAAATGATTTATCACTGTGACATTACTTCAATATATTTTAAGTCTATGAATATTTAAAAGATCTTTTGCAATATTCCTTTATTTAGAGATGTTTCAGCAGCCCATAGCATCCTTCCCGAGCCTTGTACAGGAGTATATTCAGCTACCAAACACGCCTTGAAAGTAGTTTCTCAAAGTCTAAGGGCTCAGCTGAGAAAGGAGAACACAAACACAATCAGAGTAACGGTAAGCCTCTTTATTCATTTTATTGTATCATTAATAGTTTAATCATTATGATGAATAGGTGAAGGGTATTAATTTATAATACCAACCTTTTTTGAGCTTTGAAGGGTTATTTCTCACCTTGGTTGGTATTATAGTTTAATCATGTTTTGGTTATTGTTGTTCAATGTTATTCGAATCAATACGATTAAACGTTATTAATTGAAGGAAATAGAGGTTTCTATAACTTTATTTAAAGTAAATAATAAAATAAATAGTTTAACTATTTATACATTTTAACTACAACCGCTTAAAACGTTAGGTAAACAGAGACAAATACACGTTGAAAAGCAAAAAACTAACAAATTTGGAATTTTAAGCACTTATCTCTTCGACCGACATCACCCCACCGAACATTACAACAGAATCTCATTGTAGAGAATTTAGTAACCTTTCGAATACCTTAGTAGCCTTCCACTTACTACGATTTTCCAACCGTTTTCAAAATATTTTAGAAAATATACTGAGATCCGAAACCTTTGTATCACCATTCATACAATTTTGTTTCCATATATACATCGTTTCTGAATACCCAAACAGAAAATTAGTTTCGAAAAGTATTTCTATCAATTTTTCTGGTAAATGGCTACAGAACTCGCTTTAAAAATGATTTCATTCGTTATCCTACGTTAAGGAATCGTTCGCACAGATTTTGCTCCAAACTCTGGTTAATGAACTTTACCTTTTAAATGAGAAGAAAGATTTTCGTACCAAATGTTATCAAAATCGAACCATTTTTGAGCCGATGAGGAACTTCTCAATAATTCAAACCCCCTAAAAGTACTTAAGCATTTGAATATCAAAAAAACCTTTCTTAGTGAGTGTTTACACCCTAAACGTATGGTCCGTGCAAAATTTCAAATTTTTGTGTCGAGTGGTTCGGGATATTATTACCTCGGATGGGCCATCACCAGGGCGTAAACTCTATGAGGGACAAAATCACATTTTATTTCTAGTAATTCAAGGACTGCCATCATAGTGGAAATTAACCTCAATTAAAAAAAATACTATGAAATAGATAATGTACGGTAACAGCTGTTCTTTATCGTCCTAGCAACACATGGTACCTTGGCTTGCCTGCTCTTACCAACTAAAACGTTAATCCCCTCTAAAAATACTTGAAAATTCGAATATCAAGAAATCTTTTCTTAGTGAGTGCCTACGTTATGTAGGGAGTGTCCATGCAAAATTTCAAAATTTTCTGTCGAGTGGTTTGGCTGGGCGATGATAGGTCAGTGAGTCAGTGAGTGACTGATATTTGACAAATATATAGTAGATAAATAGAGAAAACAATAATCATCTAAACTTATCTAATGTATTTTTTTTAAATTTAATTATTCTATAATTAATAATTATTAATTATAGAATAATTAAATTTAAAAAATACTTTAGATAAGTATAAAGACGATTAATTATAATTAATCATCTTTAAGGCTCCAAAGAACGTTTATGGAAAGCTGTATACATAATTTAACTATGGAAAAAATGCATTTATTGGATTTATCTAATGAAAGGAATAATAATAATAATAAAAAAAGACTTACTTCGTCGGGAGGTCTTAGGGAGAGAAATAATGTAGTGACGTTCATTACAGTAGGTACACTACATACCATTGTGTTGTTAATGTTGTCTTAGTTCCAATGGTTAAAAAAACGAACCTTAATTCCCTCCCACGATTTAATGCATACCTCATTAAGAGAACGTTTCGAGATATATTTCACATACTAATAATAAACCTGAGGTATGTTGTCTTCGTTAATAATGAATGTGATAATTAAATAACAAATTATATTAAGAATCATGGTGGTAGGTAAAGGAAGAATTTGAAATGTAAGAAGTAATAAATATTTATTACTAAATAAATATCTATTACTAATAAATATTTAGTAATAGATATTTATTTGGAATATTTTGCTTTCAGTGCATCAGTCCTGGATTAGTGAAGACATCCTCAACAACACATTTCGTGGATAAATTTAAGTTAGGCGAGTATATGCTCCCTCAAGACATCGCAGATTCGGTGTCCTATGCAATATTTGCACCCATACATGTTAATGTGAGTGTATGAAGCGTCCACATGATGTAATGCATTCTGTATTTATAAGATTATGTTATTATTTGTATGTGTGTGTTCAGGCGACTTATGCCAATTCCCGTATGTAAATAAAATACTTTTTATAACTTGTAGTCTAGTAAGTCGCGCTTACTTGGTTACGTATATGACACATTCCCATTTAATGACAAAACAATATAAACCAAATTCTTAAATAAGTATTATTCGGGCAAGACAGTAAAAAATGTATAAAGAAAATGAAAACGTTTTACAACTCAAAAAATATTTTTAAAGAAAAAAATCTTAGGCAACTCAAGGGGTCATTTGGTATATTCAAATAAACGGAGGAAATAGAATTCTTATTTTGGTTAACTGGTTCTACTAGAAGAAGCGTAGCTATTTATCTGTGTAAGTGATATATCACTTCTGCAATTTTAAAAGGTCTGTGTCTATGGCTATGAAAGGGTTCGTTTGCATTTTGGGATATTTATTTGGAATATTCATTGAAGTATATCGCCATGGAGCCAACGAGAAATACTATGCAACAAAAATCACCTGACTAACGAGGACTAAGGAGATGACCTTTGTGCAGAACTATTTAAACCAATTCACCCAAACTCCAAATGATTACATAAGTATTAAAAAAAAACCAACACGTGTTATCTCAAAGAGACTACTCTGTAAATGTAGAAAATGGTTTACAAATAAACTGCTACGAAGATTTGGACGCTGCCGAGGGGAAGTGTAATACTTGGAAACCATGGTATTTTAGCCGTAGTTACGCGAGGCTAACATACCAGGAGCAAGCAGCGCAGCACAACGGTGCCGTATGCACGTGGTCACTGCCTGGGAAAGGAGCGTGTCAGATACCGAGGCAGTCGCTAGACACAGACTGGCTAAAATGGCATTAGATCTGGCTGCAGTGTTGTACAGATGCCTAACCGTAGCCACTCCAGTGTTGCCACCGAATAAAACTGAGAAGTTAGGGGAGCGCCGCTACAGTACCTCTCTCCTCATATGCCATGGTTCATTTGAGAGAACCTCATACTCGTCCAGGGGACACGGAAACAGGGGCATCTATACAAAATAATTTCGGGGTGGGGCTGGGAGCATCGGGGGATTTGGGGGGGGGGTGTGAAATACAAACAGCATAGAACTTGGAATAGTTGGTCAACAAAAACGTTATTTCACCCAACACATTTTTTTTCTAAAATAAGTGATCTTATTTAATTTATTTGTAACTTTTTTATGACACATTCTTACTCCAAGTAAATCAATATTTCCGGGAGGTCAGCCCTTTTCTATGTACCCAAGTACAGAAAAGAGTAACGTTTTTTACCCTAGCTCGATAAAAATTAGGAGAATAAGTAACCTGCACTTGCTGTGCGCTAAACGCGTGGGTACTTAAAGACGGATAAATAAGATAAATATTAAGATCCAGCCAAAATTGGTGGTAGGGAATTACTAACTAACGGTAAATCGCCCGTTGTCCGGGGGGGAGGGTCAGAGGATGACCCTCTCCAACGTCCTTTGCTAATCTCTGTCTACCGAAACTGCTGGGAAGAAAACGTCGTATCACTGCACGTCAGTTGACGCAGTCATTGGATGCCATGGAGGTAAGTCCAGGGTCAGAATCTTTGAATATTCCCTCGTGGCAGCTTCTGCATTTCCAATGGCGAATGAATAATCAAAACCCACTTCTACGTATTCGCCCTTTCAATATGTGGAGAAGGAAATTCCTACATCTTAAATCAAATACCTAATCACACTTTTCAACCTCTTCAAATGAACATAATTTTAAAAAAACACCTTCAGTTTCGTATCGTTTAACAAGAAACATTTGTCATTTTTCTGAATATGTACCTCCTTTGATTAGAGGCGGTCTGATCATCTGATTTTTAGTTTACCATGAAGGAACATTTAGGTTCTAAATATTTTATTTGGAAACATTTGTATTATTTAAAAAAGAAAGTAGGCTAGAAAGTAGGTTTAAGAAAGTAGTTTCTCAAAAATATTACTAATTTGACATTTTATAATATTATTTTCCTCATTTTACATTGAAATGTTGAGTCAAAATTGTTGTGTAAATAAATATTTTTATTTTTCATTTTTTTTTATTTTAAAGAAAAGGCATCAGCCCTATCATGGCTAGAAAAGAGTGGTAAGCTATAGATAGCCCGTCCTAAAATTGTTAGTTTACATTAATTTATTTAAACTTTAAATAAATAAACATGTTTTTTAAGTGATAATAATTGATTTTTTTGTTCGCAGGTATCCGAAATCGTTCTTGAAAATATATGCGAGTTGCCGTTATCGGAAGTCGTAAACTCTTAATATATTCTTCCTTGTGATAAATATTTAATAGCTATTTAAAAAATGTTTTTTTTTTATAAATTATATTATAAAGATTTGAAAATTAATATTTATTTATTTAAGTTCCTGCCTAAAAGTTATTTCATTTTGATGAATTATTGCATTAAACAATAGATTTACCAGACCAGTCATTTTGACTGGTCGTTCAATTTCAATTCAAAATTCCTACTACATATAACATTTACTTTCCTAAATGATTTTTTTTTTTAACGGCGCATCGACAAATCTTGCCATTAGCGCCGACATCCAGGGTGCAGCCAGGAATTTTCTCAGCGAGCCCTGAGATGAGAAAATTCCTGCAGTAGTCAAAAAGCGCTCAAAACTCAATGACATTTGATATCGTTGATTTATAAACCTGAAATTGCGCTTACCAGACTTATAACTACAATGAAGGTATTGATTAGTCACTCACATGACAAATTTTGTTGTGGTCGCCCCCGCCTTTGAACTGCACTCGGCTGGGCTCAGGGGTCAAAACCAATTAAAAAAAAATACATCTGCTCCTATCTCAGACAACTATTTTTTAAATTTCAGCACAACAGTTTGAGAAAATTTCCCTAGGAGTAACGAAATATGCTCATCAGCTATTGGAAATTGATATGTCAAATACTCGCATACCGAATGTACACTTTTGTCGTTTGAATTCAACAATATTTCAACTAGGACACGATTTATCACTCGGATCAATTCAGACATTTTGTGTAGTCGACTTGCACAGACTTGAGTACTGCAAAAAAAAGTCCGTCTTCTATTGATTTCAATGTTTACATAGAGATAACGCACGTCTTTCTGTTAGTAATTTACCGAGTTGGTTCACCTCTAGCACCGAAGTAGGCAGGTTTATGCAGCTAATTTTGGTCTGGGGTCTTTTTATACGTAATATTTAAGCCCGAAATCCGAGAGCCGCAGAGAGACGCAAAAGCTATATGACAAATCGAAATTTGATACGTGTAATTTAATTACTTTTTCAGTATCCCCGTCCATGAAGGCGATTCGAAAAATACAAAAATATTTTTTTCCCCTTCGGACATCCCATTAAAACAAGAAAAACATGCGTCAAACTTATCGGTATGAAAAAGTAAAGTTAAAGGAACGATTTTGGTACATGAGGATTTGGGGAATTTTCTTCGTTTCTAGTACTTCAATGATTAACCACCGTCCTGCAATCAACGGTGGGGACCTAAATCTCAAGAAATGGCACTCTCACGAGGTATTTAACATATATTTATGGCGACTGGGTTCGGAGAAAATACTTCAAGAAATCAAGTTTTGGGCGCTTTTTGGCTATTTGTGACCACTGTTCGCCGGTGGGGTTCGAACCCACCATCTCCCGCTTATGAATCTAAGGCGCTAGCCACTTGACCACGGGAGACCCCTCCTAAACGATGTTATGGCTTTTGAAACTATAAGTAGAGAATACATTTAATGAACTTAATGTTACTTTATATATATCAGTAACAAATATATATATATATATATATATATATATATATATATATATATATATATATATATATATATTTTCATTAACATTTATACCAGTACCAGGTCTGGTATATCTAGTGTTAATACTAAGAGGTTGGAAAACCCGAAGACAAAACTTCGGGGGACTTATTGGGTCCCTATGAGCACCAAAAATCCTCATAATAAATAGAGTTCTAGTTAAAATAAAAACCAATTAATATAAAGTACTTAGTTGAAAATTAAGCGGAATAAAAGGAAATAAAATTCATAGGATACATTATCTGCAGGTCTAACATACAATTAGCTACATTGGTTCACCAATTGAAGGGGTCGGGGCAAAATAGTGCCAAGCAACATTTTTAACAAAATTTAACTGTAGCTGCTATATCTATCTATATATCTTGCTTGGCACTATTTTTCTCCGAATTGCTTGGCACTAATTTACCCTGTGCTCTAAGTACTGTATAGAAGTTACGAAGACATGAACATTGAAAATAGGTGTATAAAATGTAATGCATTTATAGTGTTCTTATCTCAACGTAACAGGTAACTAGTTGCCGAACCACCACGTAGGAGATCATTGCCTGGGTTTAAGTCCCACTGGTGTCTCTTTAAATTATTTTAGCAATGAGCTCCTCCCCCCCCCCCCCAACAAAAACCAACAAAAAACAACCAGAAACCGAAAAAACGTTAAAGCTCTTAGAGGTAGACAATAAGAAATAAGGTAAAATTACTATTCATTTAATATGTATTGTATTATGTGTAACCCCTTTGATTGAAGCAAATTGTTTGGATAACTTCTTAAAAAAGGTACTTAATGATTTTTCAAAGACAAAACCAGTAGTTGAAAAATATAAATGCAATACGTTACCGGGCCTCCGATTGTTTGAATAATTAAGATCATAACACATCGCCATCAGGGCTAAATCATAATTTAAGGGCTCGTCGCCATAGATGCGAAGCCGTTAAAATAAAATAAAAAACATATCGAGAGATAATGAATTTTTGTTTAGTATTTCTGATGCCCTAATAAAAACCGCTTCAGAAGCATTTTTTTAAAAATGCTTTTGCCGAATTCAATTAGACAATGTTTTTAATTATTATTTTATACTCCGAAATTTGTTAACTACTGCCATATTGACGAACCAATATTTCGTTTTATTTATTTATCTTCTTCTCGTGTGTGTTTTGGAATTAAATCCATCCGTCCATATCATGAGCTGATGTTACAAATCTTAAATGGCTTTTCTATTAGTTTTATTTCATCTTAAAAACCACAGGTATTTAGACTGTGGCAAGATATTCGTTCATGCATTTTTATCTCGGGAGATGACTTCGGAAAATAAACTCCAAAAATATTGTTATAGTAGTACACTACATTTTATTTACAGGTAAAGTAAACGAAACTATTTATACTTAATAATAAAACAAAATCAGCCCCATTAAGGTATTTATTAACTATGTACGTATGGTGTCAAACAAATGAGGAATTAAAATCAGTCCCGTAACAGGCCACGAGGGCCCTGAGGGGCAGATACTATAGAGGTATCTGATTCATGACCATACCGCACACTAGGGAGATAGTATGGTGAGTACTATTCTCCGGCCGCCTGATTTCCTTTGCTGCTTCGGCTGCTAGAGTCATTAGCACCAAGGAACCCATTAATAAATTAATTACAGGCTGGGTTGGCCTAATTCAACCCATGAACGAAGACATTAGAAGATAAAAATCTTTAGCGCTTGCTTGGGATTTGAACTCAGATCCTCCAGCTTATTAGTCCAGTGCTCTACCATTGAAATAACCTCACCCAATTATAATTAATAAAAACTTAAAATTAGTAAGGAATGCTCATATACTAGAAGAAGAACGACCATACATAAGGCAAGTAATGTTTTGGACATTGTCATGTTTTACTTCATGGATCTTAGTCAACACTTGTTGAACACTGAATTTTAATTAATATTTTATTCAATATAATAATATCCTTATTTTTAGAGCCTTAAAGTCGAGAAAATAAGTCAAGTAAAGTTATTTATCAAAATGAAAATTTGCCGACTCCATTTAATATTTTTCAGCTGACTTTGATAAAGACCTATCTTCGACAATTCATTGTTCAATAATTTACCGATGTCATACAATAACTTACCTTGAATGGAGTTAAATTAAATTATCTTCATGCTAATTTATGAGAATGGCCGATATCGGTGCTTGGGATCGGCAACCGGAATTGATGAAAATGCATCATTCATTAGAGGCCTTTGGATACATGAGTCATTCATTATGCAGTCAAAGTGAATGGGTCATTACTCATCCGAAATTTCACCTCGAGAACCTGGGAACAGCCCAATCAATTTCACATTTATTTCAAAATCAATCCGATACCGGCTGCAATGGAAGGGTTAGCTCAAAATCTAAAATTGTTTTATTTGCGTTGTATTAATGGTATTTTGTAAATTAAGTCTGGAGTTTTAAAACTAAAACCTTGTAATACTTTCGTATTGGTGAATGTACTGGCC
This sequence comes from Gonocerus acuteangulatus, assembly GCA_946811695.1. Taxonomy (NCBI): domain Eukaryota; kingdom Metazoa; phylum Arthropoda; class Insecta; order Hemiptera; family Coreidae; genus Gonocerus; species Gonocerus acuteangulatus. The sequence continues at coordinate 45,374,023 of OX328123.1, forward strand.
TCAGTATTCTTTATGTTACACGATATCAGATACTTCAGACGACCAATCAAGAATTTTGAATTTACTTATAAGCATCCACAATAGAAGCGCATCGCTCAGTGCAATTATTATATATACATCCAACTATACAAACGAACAAAATAAGATATTGGGCAGAATAATCAAATTAATGACCTAAGGTATGGTAAGTTACAAAGAAATAAAATGAAGGCAGACAAAATTAAAATCTACAGATGAAAAATTAATTAAAGCATAAAAAGTAATATCCACAAACAACTCAAGCATTCCATAAATAAATATAAAAGCCAAAAATCAAAAATGTTTTTATTTAACAAGCATTTAGTTTTATTTTTCGACTAGTAATCATTTAAATTGTATGAAACTTTTTTTTATTTTTGACATTTAAATATAACATTGCTTTATCTTTTTTTAAATACCTACCTCAGAAAATCGGAAAGGGACCAAGTACCATTTTTTTTTTAAAGAAAAGGAAGGGTTCGTTTCAGCTATTTAGAAATGTTATTCAGAAAAGAAGAGAGAAGAAGAAGAAAAAATTACTCTCATTGGGTTCTCAACTTAACAGGAGTTTTTTACGATAGTTATTTATTGATGATGATGCTCCGCATCTAAAGCGAAGATCATTTAATTTCCTAATAATAAGCTTACGATAGTTGATAAATTCTCTTGGCCACTTTCTAATTAACATGTTACTATTGCTTATTTTTAATTTTGATGGCAACTGTTTGTTTCAATATGAAGTACTAAATTGAAAAATTTGTGATTTCACTGTTTGTACGTTATGACAAATTTTTAAAAAAGTATTTTTTAAACTTTTACTTTTATTTTCGTTTTGAAAAAGTAAAAGTTATAAAATAACTTTCTGCGTTTAAACCTATTTAAAAAAAACCGTTTTATTTGAACTGTTATTTTTCAACTTAAAAAATAAAACTTTTAAAGTAATTGTTATTAAAATACTTAATAGGAAAAAGCTTAAAGGAATAAATTAAAGCTACTAATGTGTATTTTTTGCTCTGTTTCAACAAAAACAAAAAATGTCTTCCCAGTATTCCAGGTATTGTAAACCAACGAAACTCTAAAATTCTTGATTAAATTACTTAAAACTTTTATTTCTCATTGAAAAAAAAATAAAAGTATTACTTTATCTTTTATTTTAGAAGTTCCTAAATAACTTTTACTCTTAAAACTTTTAAATAAAAGTTTTCTTTTAACAGTTAAATTTTAACTCTGTCGATAAAAATAACTGTTTCGATCTTTGCAAATAAGATTTGTATCAGAGGTGGATGTCTATTTTAATTACCAAGACAAAGCTTCACAAAAATATTTGTTTATTACGTTTCTAATATAATACTTCCATCCCTCAACTGCTTTATTTTTCCAACTATCACTTCCACACTTCGCGTTTTTTTAAAGCTTCTGGCATTTTAAAACGCCCCTGTTCTTAGTCTAATGAATGGCAAAGAACTTGTAGCAGTCGCGAAACAGAGTTATACGTACTGTTTACCGACACTGTCACTCTATACTAATGGACTCATTAATATCTCACTTTGTATTGAGATTTCGTTGTAGAAGGTAATCTTAAAATGTTGAAATTAATTTATGAATATATCATTATTTTTCCAGTATACAAAAAAATTCCTATTTTAAGCTTTTTAAATCACACATGGAATAACGGTTTTTTAGAAACACGCTGTGACATATGTAGTTCCTGCAAGGCAAACTTTTCTTGCTCTTTAGCGGGGGCGTATATAGGAGTTAGGCTTACATAGTTAAGAGGAGGGGTAGTAGTTTTCTTATTTTAGTTTTTATAGCGCTTCGACGTCTAGGCCAACATCCGGGGTGCAGCGAGGAATTTTCCCAACGAGCCGTGGGATGAGAAAATTCCTGCCGCCGATGGGAATCGAACCCACCATCTCCCGCTTATGAATTTAAGGCGCTAGCCACTAGGAATAGTTAGTCAACAATATTGCACCCTAAACAAGATAGTTTTTCTGGACAAAGTGATCTTATTTAAGTTATTTTTGAGGTTTTTATGGCACATTTTTACCGCTTAAATCAAAATTCTATACGTCCATGCTCTTAACACTCACGCTGCGGGTGTCATTATGGAAAGACACTAGTGATCCTACCCGCTTACGAGTGTCCCTTCGGAAGGACACTCCTCCATTACTTTTCCCTTTAGATTTATAAGGCGTAAATGAAGGGGATTCAATTTTACAGCTCCAGGTAAAGACAGTTGCCGTCAGTATTGTTTGGGCTTTCCAACAATGTGTTCCGTTTTCAAATCGGCTGACTGGAAGATTTTTTATGAAAAAAAAAAAATGTTTACTTGAAAAGTTCAAACAAAACTGTCCTACGATATACTGAGGTAACCCAAACAATGACAGCCGTAGCGAAAGTCTTAAGAATATGTAGTTTACGGTGTTATATAGTAACCAACAGCGAATGAAGTGGAGTAGGAAGCTCTAGAAATGCTACTGCAGGATGTTGAATTGGAAATGAATGTTCATTCGGAAAGAAGCAATAAAACTGTTGAAGCGTGACCAGCAACAAACATACGTGAATTCGCCTTGATTTAATACAAAGTCGACTTCTACTAGCCGGAGTGCTTTTAGGAAATCGAAGGACTTTTGCTATTGTATCTAGTAGCCATTATAAATTAACCACAACACTAGCTTGGTTGATTGGAAAGCAATGGTGGATGGATGACCGCCGGGGAAAACCGTGCAGTCCAGCAATAGAAATAAATAACAATAAGAATAATGCCAAAAGCCAGCAAATTAAATATTAGGTAAATCTGAAGGAGAGCATCCTCAGCTACGATTTTCTTCAAAGTTTGCACTATAACGTATTTTGATGGACTAAACACGAATCCGTTGAAAAAAAAAAAAACCCGCTCTCAACTAGGAAAGAAATTATTTCAAAAAAAAAAGTTCACTGTTATGAAGGATAGGGAAGAATGCCTTGGACGACTTTTGGGCATAGAATTCTTTTCATTTCTGCGAGTTGGATTGACTAGGGGTTTTGATGTTTTCTTGAGCGAGCGGAGCGAGTGGAAACGCATAGCACGTATGCCCAAAAGCGACAGTTTTCGACCAAGTCAGCTACCACAGGTGAGTCTAAATTTCAATTACACTACGTCATTAAGGCCTATTGCGCATGCGCGTGTTTACATATAAGCTGTTTACCCTGTCTTTTATAACCTCCATAACAGTTAGTGCTTAATAACTTCTTTCCTAGTTGAGAGCGGGGTTTTTTTTCCCAACGGATTCGTGTTTAGTACATCAAAGTACGTTATAGTGCAAACTTTGAAGAAAATCGTAGCTGAGGACGTTCTCCTTCAGTTTTACCAAATATTACGCTACAGACTTGACAGGTGCAATTTTTAGAAGGACTCCTGTACAGGCTAGGTAAAAAAAATCTATAAAATAAATTATATATTACTTTAAACCTGAAAATTGCTTAGGGTGGTTCAATAAATAAATGAGAGTGGACTGTATTTTGAATGAAATTAATTGAAATATATTAAATGAATACATGAATTGAGCTTAATGGTGGGGGTGGATCTGATAGTTGTTGGACTCACATAATCGGGTTTGGAAATTGTAGTTTGTTGCTGGCCGGCCCTCCCTCCTTCCTCCCTCGCCGGGAAAGTTTTCTTCTCCTACTCACTCATGAGGAAGGCGCAGAACGAGCGTAGGAAGGAATAAAATTGTCTTTTTCTTGACAGATTATCTTTCACTTTAGATGCCTGCACTTTCTTCTTGTGTTCTTACTTGTTTTTTCTCACACCATATGATTTAGATCGTGATTTATTGTTCAGCTGGATGTGTGATCCCTGAACAACTCCATTGTAAAAAAACTTCCTTTTTTTTAAGGAACCACAGGCCTTCCATAGATGGAGAAAATTTCTATATGATCAATAAAAATGTATAAATCAGAATAATGAAATTTGACGGAAGACAAAATAAACGACACGAAGTTGTAAAAAAAATTGTCAAAGGAAATGAGATTTACATACATCTTAATGTGGTAAAATGTGTATTGGAGGATGCTGCCTGATGATTCCCAGAGAAAACGATCAGTTGTTCTAATCGGTTCGAAGAATCAGTGATTCAATGTTTGTGGTCACTGGGGGTTTCCCCGACTCGTAAAATTGCATGCACATGGGTAATCGTAGTTCAAGGTTAGTCTTTAAAGAAGATCTATTGGAATGTGTAGAATCTTTTCCCGGTTGCGTTTTGTTTGGTAAGCGTTCACCATGAGTAGGCAATTTTAGTATCATACCACTGAAAAGCAGAATTTTCCATGGAAAGTAATATAGAAAAAAATTGAAAATTAACAAAAACAAATGAGGTAAATGAAAAAAAAAAAAATAATAGACGAATGAAAAAATTAGGGGATGAGTAAACCAGAGAATTAATTTAACAACCTAGAGTACGTTTTCGATATGCTAAAATGAACAGGTTTATATAAGATAAAGACTTCTGTTCTACTTTCACTGGCAGAATAGTTTTAGTTATAATTTCACAATGGCTTTTTTTTTAGAAATATAAGCATTCTAACGCTAAATTACTCTGATTATTCATCCATATTTTCTGATATACAGCCATGATAATTAAAAAACATAGACAAATATATTGACTCAAATTCCAACTAATTTCTTGAATTACCTACATCTTGCAAGCGAACATATTTTTATTACTGACGGCCATTTTTGGGACGAGTTATTTACAGGTAATCTCTCTTTTCTTGTCAGGGTCGATCCCTTTTTTTTTATCTTAAAAATCACGTCAGTGGGAATCAAACCTTAGGCCCTTGGCGAGGAGTGTCCACGACGTAACACGTAGGACATTAAAACTCAAACCGATTTTAAATAAGCTATTACTAAAGAGCCAGCAGCTAGAGAAATTATTATATTATATAAAATGTAAGCAATAAAAGTAGAAATAATAAGATTTGATAAAAATATAATTGTGATTCGTTATAAACTCATTAGTCAATTTTTTTTTGCAACACAGTTGTTAATATATATTAATACCAAATAAAGAATCCTGCTTTCTCTACGTTTTTGTGTGTGTTATTTTTTGTAGTTTTCGCCAGTAACAAAAAAATTACGGAAGAGTTGAGATTAAATATCAATCATTTAGAAAGTGTTACGTGTTTGACTGTAATTATATTTAGGTAGAGTGGAAAGTCTAAGAAATAACTTACGAAAATTATCACCGACCGAAGGGCAAATGATCAAATATAAAGTGCACTAATAATTATTATAATGAATAGAGTCAATCATGAAGCTACAATAAATCTAGAAAAATTTATTTTATTTACTTCGGGGTGAATTGCATCGAGTCACTCTGTGGATACATGCTGTTCATAGATATGTTATTGTCCTAGGCCCGTAAAATAGACTATATTAATAGTTACAAATTCAAATAATAATTATTTATTTAAATTTTAACGACCATTATTATTAACTACGAATTTTGGGCCGGGTTATTTATAAGTTACCACACTTTTCTAGCCAGGTAGGGCTGATTTTTTCTAAAGAAAAGCCATCACCCCATAGAGGGAATCGAACCCACGACATTTGGCACGGAGTGGTAATTGCTCACGCCTTAACACTCACGGCCACCGGGACTCCAAATAATAAGTAATAATAATGTAAAGAGAAGAAATATTAATAAAATAGTAGGAAATATAAGCAAATGAAATATTGGGTAAAACGTAAAATCATTTAGTTCTTGAATAAAAGATTTTTATAGAGTAGTATATAGTAGAATTTTATGTTTTTTAAATGTGTAAGTATGTCGTCAATGTGGTGGCTGCTGTCAGTAATGTTTTGCGTTATGTCCAAGTTTGTTATAAGAAGAGTCAGTTAATAAGTTCGGTTTATATAAGTTTCACTGTTAGTTCCGTATTGCAAATCTAGAAAGGAAATATATTTTCGCATAAATATGCTTTAGTGATAACTAAAGTGAAAAAAAAAACTGCTACAAAAAATTGTCACAAAAAGTGTCCGGCCAACGGCCATAGCCACGTTGAATACACCGGTTCCCATAGATCACCGAAGTTAAGCAAGGTCGGGCGTGGTCAGTACCTGAATGGGTGACCGACCACGTGCTGTTGGCACTATAAAGGGTGGCAACCTATAGATAGCCCGGCGCTAATGGCCAAGATGTAGATGCGCCGTAAAAAAAAAAAAAAAAAAAAAAAAAAAAAAAAAAAAAAAAAAAAAAAAAAAAAAAAAAAAAAAAAAGTGTCCGCTGGAGTTCGCGCAAGCGCGGTGGCCATGTTCGAAAAAGAAGAATGTACGTTACACAGTAAATTACATAGGTTTGTCGGGTGGGCCTAAAGCATGTTATGTTATGTTCCTGAATTTGAGCAGTAGGCTCTAAACGAATTTGATTAGTTTTTTTTCCTTTTCTTTTTTGTAATATCTATTACTAACTTTTTTTGTTCTTTCTTGTTATTCTTTTAATAAAAAAAAATTTTGGTTTTTATTTTGTAACATTGGCTCTTTTAAAAACATTGAGTATATGGGCAAGCCCATGTAAGAGAGATGTTACATTTGAAACCTAAAATATTTTCGACTAAGTTGTCACAGGTTAAATAATACCAATAACGCCTTAGATAGTTACATTCTCCTGATTTCAATAGAAACAGTACACGATCAACAAGATATTTCAAAAGAGTTATCAAAACCTTTAGAGTAGTTGTATACTTGGGTTTTCAAGTACCGAGGCGAAGAATTTAGAACGATTGAGTAGTATCGAAAATCCGTAATCTTTTAATAACTATTTGTATAGACTATTCAATTGTCTTGAGGAAAACTGGATAACCGAGCCGAGTAACCACATCCATTAAGATTATCATCTCTGAAGAACATGACAATAGAGACTAGCTGTGAATAGGATGCGGTACCGTTATGGATGGATATATAACTAGAGCCATAGAAGAGGGGAGAGGCAGAGAACTGTGTGTTGTCAGTGAGCAATGGATCGTTGGAGAGGGAAGGTAGCCGTTGTGACGGGTGCAAGTGAAGGTATTGGAGAGGCAGTGGTGCGGAGACTGGCCAAGCATGGTATGAAGGTAGCTGCTCTTGCTAGGAGGGCCAACTTGCTACAGGTATGAACATATCATCAAGATATATCAAATAGAGTTATTATCACTCCTGTCAGTATTTTCAAATAATTGTCGTTTGTACATATAAGCTTTAGCTATTTATTTTACCACTAGTTGTCGGAAAAAATTAACTATTTGTGTCGAGAGAGCTACGGATTATGGATACCTGGGTCGGGCTAGTAAAAATTAACATCGCTAATGTTAGAGCCAAATCGAAAAGGAGTATGGATAATTTCTTTGTTTTAATAAAAAAGAAGCTATTTATTTATTTATCTTCGTTGATTAGTACCTAAATCATAAAAATTCCGACTCACAGGAACTGCATCATCTTAGCGCGGTTCCTGTTCATATCCCTATTGTCATTTGAAAAGCTTAGAATAGAAACAGATACTATTTTCCTCGGCCTTTGTTTAAAAGGCTTTATGACTTTACCTGGTCGGGTCCGCCAGACCCTAGAATCCTCTTCTACCGATACTTCTTTTCATACGTTTCAATGAATTGGAAAATATCAAACTTTTTCACATATTCCTGTGTTCTTTTACTATACCTAGTAATAATTCTAAAAATAAAATCAATTAAAAAATAAAATAAAAAAAACCAACAGCATGAAGGCAATTGAAAATATTCAAAAGACGTCATGGAATCTCTTTCTCTTAGCAAGCTATATTTCTAACAATTCATTGTTTTTCTTATTTTGCCTAATCTATCTATCCAACTATTAGCAATTAAAAAATAACAAGGAATAAAAACAGACAAAAAGAACCGTTCGAATAAACGAAATCAATTACTTCAAAGTTTAAGCACTTATTTCTCCGATTGACATCACCTAATCAAAAATTGTTTCAGAATCTTTTTTGTAGAGAATGTATAAAGCTTTCAGATAATTTCTATCCACTTATCACGAGTTCCCAACCATGTTCGAGATATTTATGAAATTATACGAAGTTCCCAAAACTTTTCATGTCTGTTCATAAAATATTTTATTCTAACCCTTCCTTAACTCCAAACGTAACCAAAAGTTCAACATGTTAGTTTTGATGAAATTCAAACATGCAAACAATGTTTCAACTGAATCCCATGCTTCTAAGTAACCAAACCAAAAACTTGATTTAACAACTTTTTTTCCGATTCTCTCAGAAACGGTTAAAGCTATCGCCTTAAAAATGGTTTCATTCGTTTTACTAGCCCAAGAAGCCTATAAAACGATTACTTACAAGCAAATGAACTCAAAAACGTAAGCGGATTTTGCTGGTTAACGAACTTGTCCTTTCAAATCAGACGACGGATTTTTGTACCAAATTTCATCAAAATCGGACCATTAGGGACGCCAGAAATCCGCAAACAGACATATATATATATATATATATATATATATATATATATATATATATATATATATATATATATATATATATATATATATATATATTTGAACCACCGTTATTTTCGGTCTCTAGGGGTTCTGAAACGCGAAATTTTCTAGTCGGCACTTCCGGATTGTTTCATGAGATCAACCTTAATCGCGCTAAAAAACAAATATTTTTCGTACTAAAAAGTATAGACTATAAAAAAAAAATTATTGGAGCATCTAATTATATAATTCAACCTAAATATTTAGAGCTAGAAGAAAACGTAAATAAATAATTAAATAAAGTTTCCCTAAAATTAGAAATTTTAAGGGAGGAAATTATATGAACGTTTACACACAGGTAGGTAGGAGGGCGAGAATAGCTTCGTAACTAGGGCCTGGCCGGGTAGAGAGATCGCCGTACTACAGGGTCGGTCAGCCCGCACTTCCCGTCGTAAGCTAAGGGTTAAATCATTATATTAAAGAAAATAATAACAAAAAAAATCAATCGGAATATATTTAGAAATTGTACTGTTTATGTTAAGATTAAGTTTTATATTTATTCATGTGTTTATCAGTGCGTTTGAGTAGTATTCGAATGTATATATCTCAATGGTGTATATTTATATATTATATATTTTATAATATAATGCTGAATAATTATTCATTGTTGTATAGCGCCCAACGGCAGAAATTCTGTCAATATTTGTTTGATAGTTAAAGGAGTGTTACATACTTCGCATGTCGGACTGCCCTGTCTCGTCATGAGGTGTAAGTGTGGCAGCCGGGAATGACCTATTCTTAAGCATTATGCTTGATGGCCATTCTTCGACTGTTTCTTTAATTTCTCTTAGTTTGTTGTCCATGGTCATGTGCCAAGATCTCTGCCACTTTTCCATGATGGCCTTTTTGGCTTTTGCTTGCATGTATTGGTATGTAATATTGTATATGTCCTGGTAAAGTTGTCTCGTTGCATTTTTGGCAATTTTGTCGACTTTTGTGTTTTGTTCTATGTCTTCATGTCCTGGGACCCAATATATTGTTATCCATTTGTCCAGTAAATCTTAAAAGACATTTAATACAGTAGCCAATAAAAGAATCACAAAAATCAACAAAACCGACCAAAAAGAAGCAGGACTTTATCAAAAACCACCACTCTAAGCTAATGTAGTGATGCTCCCGTATCGGTCATTTTAATTTCATTTAACACCCGACTAAATAATTAAAATAATATTGAATAAAATGGTCTTTCCAATTTTCCGCAAAAAAAGACATTTTTTCAAATAACTTTCGAATGTCATAGATATTTTTGTCGCAAAAAAAAACAAAATTTCTTCTGAAGAGGTGGCGGGCAAAACGACCCTTCCTCAAGGTTTTTTTTTGTTTGTATTAAAGACACTTCTACCATTAATTAATTTAAGTCCAGAGTAAACGCCTTTCCAATTAACCGATTTTCCTGGCTAACGTACTTATTCCATCAATTAATAGAGGAATGCTGTATAACGAGTTCCTTGTCGACAAGAAAAATAATTCTAGCCGCTATCGTGTTAAATGGAATGTATATAATGTCCTAAATCTAGTAGGTATGATCGATGAAGATTTTGAGAAATGTTTCAAATATACTGCTGCTAACGTCCAAGAGTTAAGAATCCTGTATTTTGAAAAGCTCATTATGGGTCTAATGTATGAAAGAAAATAAATGACATAATTATTCTTCAACTGACCTTATTATAAATCTTCTTATTTTCGTGGTAGGCGGAAGGTCAATCATTTTTCAAGGTGTATATATTCATCGTTATTGTTTATTCTTGCCGAGGATTGTGCTTTAATTAAGATATTCTTAAATCATACTTTATAAATAAATTTCGGAACTACGGGAGAAGAAATAACGTCAGTTGTTTGGAAGGATAGTTTTTTCTGAAATAAAACAGACAAAAAATAAATACATGTTTTTGTCAGTATGCTCAAGTACCCTCATGATTATGGTTGTTTTTGACAATGCAATGGACAGGAAAAGCTTTATCTGTCGTAACAGTTGTTCCGGAAGAACACACCTCATCCGCTATCACATAATGTATGGTACAACAACGCCACCAGACTCCCTTCTAAACATGCCACACCTGCATCAAAACACAAACAGGATATTCTTCCATAAAGTTGTAGAGTTCTTAGCGAACCTCAGGCTCAACGAGGATTTTCTATTGCAGGATGAGAATATGTTGCAAAAAGTATTAGCAGTTATAATCTCCAAATTATATTCAATAAAACATATTTCGTTTGCCAACGATTCCAATACATGGTTTAACGATTTAATATTTAAATTACTAATAAAAATGATTTGGAATACTAACGCACATCAGATATTTTCTAAATATCTAGGTAGGGAAAGATGGATTTATCGCTCCATTAACACATTTAACACTTTTTGTCGGAGAGCATTTATAATGAAGAATGTGTGTCTATAGATTCTATAAATCTCAGAGTTACGTCCCAGGGCAGGCTTTCTCTCAAGTACGTCACATCCAATCCAGTAGAGAACTTCATCGTCACCGAAGTGAATGCGTCAGTCCAAGACGTCTGTCGCAGGTTAAGGTCTCTTCTGAGCAGCTATGTGTGTTTTAGTTAGCACTTTGTGCTAATCCCAACATAGTTAACTATTTTTGTAACAAAAGTGAATGTTACATTATTGAAGGAATGTTGTCCAATGGAGAAATGCTTCTTCCCATCTTTGCTAGCTCATTGGTCATCTCGTTACCGTGGACGCCAAAATGACTAGGAGTCCAATGTTATTCTTCTCTGTTGTATCCCAAGATATGCTAAATTCTAGGGTTAGACTATCACTTTCACTTAGACAATTCACTTAGTGGCACAATTCAGCAACGGATTGCATGACATCTCGACTGTTAGTTAGGAAGATGATTTTCTTATTCCTAATATTCTTCAATAGCTACAGCGAGTGCAACAAAAATCTCCAAGATAGCACTGGAAATAGATCCCTGAAGTATATAATAATCCTCTTGTTGGCGTTGCTAGGAATAAAAACAGGTCATGGAAATTTTGGATGTAAGTGTGGACGGATTAAATTTATCTATTCGGAAGAATGGAAGAGTGGAATTGATAACCAATAAAGCAAAATATTCTCAAGACCTTAACAAATATAATATTTTATGGTGATAACTAATTAGTTAATTATATTAGATATTGAATTTCTAAATAACTCAATAACAAATACAAATATTTAAAGACAGTGAAGAAAGTAAAGTCACTTATTTTGGATATTAATTTCATTTAGATATTTGTTTTGTGGATGAAATGATTTGAAATATGTAATAAAATGTGAATTTCAAATTTATTCGTCAATACCATTGCGTTTTATAGATTTATTTAAAAACATTTGGGCCATATTTAGATATCCTAAAACAAACCTCAGAGCAATCAGTGCGAAATATTAAAGTTTGACTTAAATGTCAAATGTTACTAATATTTATGCTCTTTTTTGCCTCAAGGCCCTCGAGGAAGATGTAAACAAAGCCACCAAGTCGCCAGGGCTGGTTCGAGGACGAGCCTGCGATGTTTCGGACCAAAATCAAGTGGAACAAACCTTCGAATGGATCGAGAAGAACATGGGTCCAGTTAGTGTACTCGTCAACAATGCAGCCGTCTTTACGTACACGCTGCTCAGTGGTTTGTACTTTAGTTATTCACTAATGTGCGTTATTAATTCAAGTATGTGTACTTACAACTCATAATTCAAGCAAAAAAACAACGAACGCCATTTTTTATTTTCCGCATTGATTGCTTACATTTAATTTTACTTCATATTTATAATATTGCAACAAGTAAAATAAATTAAAATATTGAATATCCATATTCAAAATCATTTAATTCAAAAATAATTTCTTTCGTACCCACATATTTTTTACAGAGGGAATATTGAGAAATTGTTATTGCAGAAGTTCTTTTTAAGTTAATAATGAAATCAATCCACCTTTCTAAATGTTCGTTTTAGTAAAACAGCACGACCGGTATCACATAAAAACTAACCTTTGAGTGATTTCCCCCTAAACGAAAATCATTTTCATCAAGAAAATATTTTATCTGTCATTTGGGAAGTAAATAGAAACCAGTTATTCATTTATTTTAATAAATTTCATTTTTATTACAGAAACCCATTAATTTTCATTTCTCTTTTACAAACGTAATGTTTAGGAAGGATTAAAAAACAATTTCCAGCGAATTATGAATTTAATTTTTGATGCTGGTATGATGGAAGTTGAAAACCCTGCAATGTCCACCGAATCTAGTTCATTGGAAGGTTTGTTGGGAGTCAAGTCTCCAAAAAAACTTTCCATTCCGAACATGAATTTTTTCTGTGTTATAATGCGTCACCCAATTCTGCTCCTTTATTCCCATATTCATTATATCGACACTATAGTAAGTTTTCTAAAAAAAACAATAATATTTGTAACAAAATTTAACAAACGCCTGGTCAAATATTCTAAATAATTACAATGTGAATGGACTACAACAATCACTTCACTCTCTTATTCATATTTCAACGCTAATATGTGTTTCAAACTGCCTTTGATTATCAAGAAACCCAAACTGCGGTTTTTAACATCATCCTTGAAAGGTTATACCTAATAATAAATGCAAATCACTCATGGCATAAGTGTACTATTTTCCTCAAAAAAAAAATACATAAGGCAATAGATTCCTCACTTAAATATTTCAGCGTTTTTTGTTTTTCTGAATATATGGATAACACTTATACTGTTCTGCAAAAGTGAATATGACAAACAAAAATTATATAAAAACCCTTTAAATATAAAAGGAGTGTTGGAAATATTTTATTTTTATGTAGACTGAGTAAAATGTATTAAATTCTAATGGCCTCTTATAGAAATGCATAAATTACTCTGGAAATGAGAGGGAAGTAGCTCATTAAAACATCTCTTCAACTCATTTACACTTCTACTCTTGTAAGCCTCCTTTTCAAGAATAATGGCGCAGCTTTGTTGTACTTGCAGACATGGACATCAATGCAGTGAAACCACAGATTGATGTCAACATCTTAGGAGTACTTTATTGCACTCAACAGTGCATCAAATCTATGAAGAAAACCGGAATCAATGACGGTCACATAATTAATGTTAACAGGTAATGCATACAATTATATATTGTTTTTATTGTGATTAATATCTAGCATAATGTTTCAATAGCTGATCATTTAGAGCAGGACTTCCCAACCAGGGGTGGGGGAGCGTAGAGAAATGACAGAGGGGCGTAATAGTTTTGTATACATCTCCGAAAAAAAAATGTATTTAACACGTAGGTAAATTAACTGTTCAGATGAATACTTTGAAGCCGGCTTATTTGGCTGATATATTAGAGGCTCTAAATCAGCTAAACTTGAAACTTCAGGGCAGAAATGGCACTTTGATTAGTATCTACAATCATTTTCAAGGTTTTATATTAAAGCTTCAACTTTGGAAAAATAAAGTATCTCCTGAAAATTCATTTCCCTTTTCACGGCTATCTGAAGCAATTAATAATCAAGAAATGGATAAAAATTTGAAATCTGAAATCGAAAGTCATTTACAAGCGTTGGAAAACGAATTCCTCTGATACTACCGAGGTGTTAATTCCGAGCCACCAATATTGCACATGACCAGAAACCCTTTGTTGTCGATGTCTTATAATTACCCGAAGAAGTTCAAGAAGAATTTCTAGAAATGAAGCCTGACTCGACCATGAAAGATGACTTTCAACTCTTGACATTAGAGAAGTTTTTGATCAAATGATTCTTGGTTAGTCCGAAAGTTGCTACTCTAGTTTTAAAAATACTTATTCAATTTTCATCCACTTATTTATGCGAGACAGGCTTTTTAGCTCTATTTTTAATCAAAAGTAAACAGCGCAATCGTCTTGCTGTTGATAGCGATTTAATAATTGCTAATCGACCAACTGGTACAGAGTATGCAAGCTCAAGTACGTCATTAGTACTTTATTTTCATGTATAATTTTCTGTTCAAAATCCGTAATAAATGCATATATTGTATCTGTATTTGAAATTCAAATAAAAAAATATAGTTGTTAAAAAAAAAATGGGCGTTTCTTATTTTTGTTGTGAAACTTAACTTTTGTTGGGCATGAGAATATTATTTTTGGTTTGGGGAGACTCGGCGAAATAAAGTTTGGGAAACACTGATTTAGAGTAATGATTAGTATATTACAAATGAATGTAGTAATAGAAATTGGATTTTTTAACATTCCTTCATTGATCATACCTACTAGATAAAAATTTATGTCTATCAATTGAGCGTTGACTGTTTGTTCTTAAGATAGAAAATTCTTATGTACCACATTGTTGTGAGTCTTGCTGATTGACGGCCACCCAGACGTAGTCCATCGTGGGTCTCTTCTCGGCCTCCTTAAAGGTCTTTAACAATATCATATCTTCTGAGTAGGACTGGAAGAGTCCTATAATAAGCCTCCAGTATAATTTTTTTAGTCGTCTCAAACAATTTTTTTCTGTTTAGCACAAAACTTATTCGCGTAATGTTTATTATAAACTACTTCCTGCCGCTTCCAAAGCTTTCAGAACGCTGAGACCTGTTTCACAGCTAAGCTTAAAGCTTAACGTTCCCACCTACGCCAAGTGGCCCGATCCCACTCCGACCGCTAGGGGAGGCACGGGAAATCAAATTGCATTATTTACGGAATTATTATGTGTTATCTATCTATCTATCTGACATTTTATAAACTTACATATCTACATGTCTATACAATATATATATATATATATATATATATATATATATATATATATATATATATATATATATATATATATATATCACACACACACACACACACACCTGTTAACACGATAGCTCTTAGGCAACTTGGATTATTGCTTGTATGACAAACGTAACAAACTCCATCAGAAGAGGGGGTTTACTCTGGATCTAAATTATTAATCTCCCCTAATGATCGTAATTTTTATTGTGTTGTCATGGAAATGAAATTACCAGAGTATAATGGTTGAATTTTATTGTGGAAATAAACAACATCGGTCTATTAGCTTTGTGGGTTTTAAATGCTACTTGTCCAAGATATATTCAGCCAACTTTGTTAACATTTACAATCAATAACCTATTTATGAATTAAATGACAGCTGCTTGGTAAAAACGCTTGGTCTTACATGAGTCCAAATCGAAAAATGTTGTCACTTTTTGTGGCGTAATTGTAATTACTTTCAAAATAATTAATACAAACATGGTTAAAGAGTATTTCTCCAAAATGCGAAATTTTCAATTCCCAGTTTCCCGTAGGTTTTTCTCATTTTTAAATAAAAGTTGTTTGAACGGAGTTCTCATTTCTCGATCATAAATCATCAAGTTTTTATTACAACCTCCAGCGCTTGGATTAAATGAAATATTTCCCCAGAGGCTAGAAACAATCCAACCTTGTTCCTTTCGTTAATTTATCTCCGGTGAGTGTATTTTATATCACAGGCCTCGCCAATCTCTTGCGATCATAATGTTTAGAAACACAGGATGTTATATTGGATTTTTTCCCCATATTCTCTCGAGATCTATCTTACACTTAATTTTTTCTCTTGCGTGATTTAAACTCGTTCGAAAAGCGAGGGACACTTTGGATTTTCCTTCTAATCCAAGGACTGGAAAATATCCGGAGATGTGGGGAAAAGCAGGGAAGAAGACAACATTAAGTCCTTCGATGAATCATAATTTTCAGAAGGATCAAATCTATGATTTGCCAATTATACTGGATACGCAACAAACAAAGAATGTTTTCTCTTGCTTATTTTAAATTATGGAATATCTGCAATCAAGGTGGAAGTATAACACCAGTCCATATGGATTGCATTTAGAATTAAATAAAATCCACGCAATAACAGTACATGCTATTTGCATACACTTTATTTATGCTCTGGGTTAAAAAATTGTTAGTAGCTTTACTCATTTTTATACATCCTTTTCTGTTAATATCAATGACCTCAAACGCGCTCAATTTCCAATTAGACTATTTAAAAGCAAAATCCGGTGGATTGGGAGTAAGGGTAAACTCACATATAAATGTGTCCCTGGTGCCATAATTTTTGTCCTCTAGCAACGAAACTAGCAATATGTCAATTGAATCAAACAGTAAAAATGGCATTCTAAAGAGAGGAGAAATTATACAAGTAGGAGACAACCTTTCTTTTTTTTAATAATTGGTTCAGCTGGTTGTAACAACAAAAAAATCGTAAACCTAGAAGTTATTGTATTGGTGATAAAAGTTCCAACGTCCATTCCTAACATACAGTAATTTCTGGCAACGATTAATTTACTAAGCATACTTCCCACATTTGCTGCATAAACCGTTTTACTTTTCTGTAATAATTTCATAGGATTTATTTTGAATGTATTAATCATACCTGAAACGACAGTTCATATTTTTTTTAGTGGCCTTAGAATAATTCGTTTCTTTGGTTTACTATTTGCGGAATGTTATTGATGGATAACCTATTAATACCATTATTATTATTATTTAATAGTAAAATAGCAGAGTATTAATTGGAGATTAGGTGACAACTGCTTAAGCGAAGAATGCATTTCTTATAACAGAGTCAGTCCAGTCAACTGGAGTCAACAGGGGTTTAGAAGGCCCCATTTTTCGGGTTTTCACTTATATATCGGAAACCGTGGGTCCTAGCGACATGACTATTCTATAACAAATGAAAGCTGATTCAATTTCCTACAAGTTCTATTCAGTAAAGTTTTTCGAGATATCTTTAGTTTTCGAAATATCCGCTCTTGAAAGTCTGTCATTTTGGGAAAAACACACTTTTTGCTCTTCTTGACCGGATAACTCTTTAACATTAACAACTGAGTAACAAGAATTACATTCTCTTCAAGAATATATAAAACTTTACTATTTTATGTATTTTCCTTCAAACGTGAAAACAGTTTTAATGTTTATCGTTATATCTGGCGACAAATGACAAATGAACCTTTCAATTTCTCACCATTTCCAGTCAATGTATAGTCCAAAATTTGGTCCATTATGTAAATATAGTGAGTACATACGTCCAGTACTCACTATATATATAATTTAGCACAAAATACATATTTTTGGGCCCATTGACCAGTTATTCAAACTCAATTAGATAAGATCTTGTCCATGGTTTTGCTAAGACCATGTGAGTGCGTATATAACACTTGAAAGAAAATACATAAAATAGTAAAGATATATATATTATCGAAGCGAATGGAATGCTCTATAACCCTATAGCCGACATTTATTTTTTGGGTTCATCGTTGAAGAGATATCCGGTCGAGAATATAAAAATGTGTGTTTTTTTCCCAAAATGACAGACTTTCAAGAGCGGATATTTCGAAACCTAATGATATCTCGAAAAACTTTATAGAATAAAACTTGTAGGAATTGTAATCAGCTTTCATTTGTTATAGAATAGTCATGTCACAAGACGGAGGGTTTCCGAGATATAAGTGAAAACCGGAAATATGGGACCTTGTATGACCCCTCTCCCCCCCGGCACAAAGGCTACGGGGGAGGACTTTTGATATGTTTACCTCCTATCCAGCCCAAACAAAGTTACGAAGTCAAAAATTGTGTTCCAAAAATTTCCATCTATAACTGTTCGTTGACTGGACTGAGTACAAAGTTTCTAACTACACTTTGTACTCACCGCCTGAGCTGTAGTTCAATAACAAAGGTTCTGTTGTGTTTGTAGTGCAAACACAACAGATCCTTTGTTAGGTGTATTTCTCGTTTCTCACCGTGGACCCATTGAGGATATTGCAGGAGAAGAAATTGCCTGACAGAGAAAAAGTATGAAGCGTTAGCGTGAATAACCTGACACTATGCTTTCTTTGAATCTATTTACCTCCGAACGAATCGGCTTTGTACGAATACTCATAAAGCTCCAGGAGAGAAACTTTATTTTAACAAATAATGTTGAGTTGCCTAACTAAATTGGATTGCTGTCCACACAACTTATTGATCAACCAGTGGGCATAGAAAAAAGTTATATATATAACAAAAAAATGTTAATCAACCAAACCAAAAACTATATATGGAAATGAAACTAAAAATATAATTTTGGAAATATTTGTAAAAATGTTTAAAAAAAAAAAAAAATTATACAAATAAAATACTCTTATAGACAAAAATATAAAAAAGTAAAACTCAAATAATTAAAAACAGGCCTTCAGCCCTATATATGTATATAAGGCTTTGAATTATGGCCAGGGAATCGCCGAAAATTGTTTCAGACATGTTTCCTAATTGTTAAAGAAGCATGTGATTTATTTTTAAAAGTGTAATATGTTATACCTAACCCCCCAGTTTTGGTATGTCTGTAATTTTTTAGTAACATTTTTAGAAATTAGGACTTAATGTTACGCCTTATCTGAAACCTGAATAAACACAAACGTCAACGAATAGTCCCTTTATTTGATTTATTAGAGTCAACTAGTTGCACATCACCACAAATAATTTTTTTATTATTGTTATTATATTTTATTCATTTACAGAATATTACAACAAATAATTATTTTACAGCTTCCATAAATCTACCTTCATAGCATCTGAGCCATGCCAATTATGTACAGCTGATGCCAATATGATATTACATATTTTCGCATAAATTATTACATTTTGGAATTACATAAATAAGTGAGAGGGTACTATTTGGTTCCCGACAAGTTATTAAGGGCCTAAAATATCATGAGCGCAATAATATATCATAATTTTCATATGGCCTCCAGTTTGTTTGGGGGGTATATAATGTATATATTATAATATGGATGCTAGTATATCAGAATTCTCTATGACAAGCATATCGCTAAAGATGGAAAGCACACAAGCATATAAAATTTTAAAAAAATCGGGAGTAAATTTACTGCTTAGAAAATTGTCAACGTTTTGTAGAAAATTTGTTAAATACCTAACGGCTTTGCTTACTAAACACACACCTTAAAGCAAATAGTTAAAAACTAAATTTAGAAATCCAAAGCAACATTAAAACAGAAGAATTACTGACGGTAGTCAATTTATGTGGTTGAGTTGTACAAAATATATCGAAAATAAAAAATAAAGGAACAGCTTTTATTTATGTCATTACAGATAACTTCACTCCTAGAAGCAAATTCTCGATTTATCCGAGAACCCTGCCACATACAACTCGTAAAAAGCGCCGGTAAAAAAGGTCGTATTTGACAAAAAAAAGTGCAGATAAGGAATGTAATGGAGTGATAGTTGAGAATAGTCAGGAAATAGAGTTTATCTAGTCTCTCTCCCTTGTATTTGTACCAGCTCTAATCTACCCTGAAGTAACACTAACCTTCGTCATAGGCATATTCTTACTGTACGACAAAACCTATTGGATTACAACAGTATTAGCACCATCAAAAAATTAAATATTGGATGCATTTACTCCTTAATTACAGATACTAAATATGAACACTTTAAGTACTTTCCGAAATGACGTAGGTTGCGCTCATGGAAAAATGTATGAAAATGTTTTTCAAATCTTAATCGATCTGAAAAATACCTTACGTATAATTTAATTGAATTTAAATTTGAACGTCCATTATTATTAACTAAGAATTTTAGGACGAATTATCTATATTATCATTTTCTAGCCAGGATAGGGCTGATAGATATTATTTATTCTTATAGATGACCCAAAATATCAAAATTCTTTTTTATCAGAGGAGGCATGGGGTCATTAAAGCACGAAACATGTCGGGCCCAATAAATAAAGTGGTGTAATAAAGGAAGACTGCTTTAATGACCCCATGCCTCCTCTGATAATATATATATATATATATATATATATATATATATATATATATATATATATATATATATATATATTATTCTTGTGAAAGATGACCCGATATATATTTTCCACTTTTTCTTGTTTGTTTTTCTGGCAGGGGGTCGATAAAGCAGTACACTCTTTTTTCACATTAACTGCTTTATTTGTTATGTTTCGCCCGACATGTTTCGTGCCTTTTCACACCTCTTCAGCGGCTTTCCTATGTAACAATATTTTTTGTAAATCCTAAACTTTAAATTGCTTACACTAATACACATATCCTGTCCCTAAATAATTTACATTTCAACATATAATATTAAGATTAAGATTAAGTTAAAATATTATATGTGAAGAGGTGCGAAAAGGCACGAAACATGTCGGGCGAAATATAACAAATAAAGCAGTTAATGTGAACAAAGAGTGTACTGCTTTATCGACCCCCTGCCAGAAAAACAAACAAGAAAAAGTGGAATATACACATATATATATATATGCATACAGTGGAGTCTCACTTATACGGAACTCCATTTAATCCTGTGTAATGAATTATTCACTTATGCGATATTCAGTTATGCACAATATTCACTTATACGAAAGCCAATTAGTTCCTCTGGTGTAAATACTATCCCAAAAAAAACATAAATGTGAAATAGAGGCCAAGTTCCTCCCCCCAACAAAGAAACACTCCCTTCCCCAAAAATATCCCCTCCTAAAACCCACCAAAACGCATTACCATCCTACACTCCAAAAAAGTAGTATGAGTTAGTGTATTAAGTGCACCATATTTTCAACCAAAAATATTTGCCAATACAAGAAAGAAATGTCCAAGTTCATTACTTGGAAGACCTCATAGTTACTTACTAAGAACAGTAAAGACACTTCAACTGACCTTTAAAAACAACAATAAAAATACTTATATCCAGTTACTAAAACATCACTTTCCTCAACCAGGTATATTCTTAAACTTGGCAATGTTTAGTTTTCTCTCTATAGATAATTTTGGCACAAATAAAACATTGCCAAGTTTAAGAATATACCTGGTTGAGGAAAGTGATATTTTAGTAACTGGATATAAGTATTTTTATTGTTGTTTTTAAAGGTCAGTTGAAGTGTCTTTACTGTTCTTAGTAAGTAACTATGAGGTCTTCCAAGTAATGAACTTGGACATTTCTTTCTTGTATCATCTCTTGTATTGGCAAATATTTTTGGTTGAAAATATGGTGCACTTAATACACTAACTCATACTACTTTTTTGGAGTGTAGGATGGTAAGGCGTTTTGGGGGTTTTAGGAGGGGATATTTTTGGGGAAGGGAGTGTTTCTTTGTGGGGGGGGGGGGAACTTGGCCTCTATTTCACATTTAAGTTTTTTTTTGGGATCTCATTACTTTTTTCTAAGTATTAATTAAAATTTAGTTACCTACTGGCTTTTTGTACTTCATATAAAACCAGGGTCTTTGGATTCTGCATAAAGTTCTCCTTACTGCTTGATATTTGATACCAATAATCAACCTTCATACATCTAATCACTAGCCTAGAAAGGTTAGAAGCTCTTGCAGATGACAATACTCTAGAGGACAAATTGATTGCTCTCTTAACTAAACTATTACACTGTAAAACACAGGAACCTTATCCCGAGGATAAAGATCACAATAGACAAAGTGTAGAAGGCCTTCAAGAAAAAGAAAAGAACAAAGACGATACATTTTGGGTTTGTGATCCTAAACTTTGTAATTTAGATGACTTTGAAAAACTTAGTATCTCCTGTCAAGTATATTATGCAGTTAACCCCTACGACTTTATTTACTACATTTAAGAAAGAAGTCACAACTGTTGTTGTTAAGATGCGTCGAAATGTTTCTTAAAACATCAAATATAGGGTCTCCTTACCAAGACGATTCATTTGATACCCCACATGATGGGTTTCAGAAGGAATGATTGCTTTCCGATGGAACAAAAAGTACAAAACGTCATAGGTAATATGACACTCCCGTATCAAGACCTACCTGCGTGCCAAGTTTGGTAAAAATAGGTCAAACGGTGTGAATTTGTATAAGGAACAAACATACTGACGGACAGCTGAAAGACCTTTTTTACCTAGTCTAGTGCATTCCCCGGGACAAGGCCTACCTGTGTGCCAAGTTTGGTCAAAATCGGTCAAACGGAGTGAATTTGTGCAAGGAACAAACATGCAGACAGACAGCTGATTGACGATTTTGACCTAGCCTATGACACTACCCGGATAAAGACCTACATATGTACCATGTTTGGTCAAAATCTGTCAAATCGTGTGGATTTGTATAAGGAATAAACAGTTAGGCAAACAGCTGATAGACGACTTTGAACTAGCCTATGACACTCCCCGGATCAAGACCGACATGTGTGTCAAATTTTGTTAAAATCGGCCAAACGGTGGGTATTTGTATCAGGAACAAACAGACAGACAGCTGGTATAAGATTTTGACCGAGCCTATATGCGTCTAATTGTTTCTTAAAACATCATATATAGGTTCTTCATACCGAGACGATTCATTTGATACCCCACATCATGGGTTTCGGACGGAATGACGGGTTCCCGAAGGAAGTACAAAACTGGCACGCCCCCGCCCCGGAAGCGGAGTCAAACACAACTTTTCAGGAGTTTTCGATTTTTTCCTTTAAAAACACCTCCATATCTATCATCATGCAAAATTTCAAGTCTCTAGCATCATGGAAGTGCCTAATAATTTTGATGAGTCAGTGAGTGAGTGAGTCCTATAAATCCCGATTTTCGATCGCTTATATCTCAGAAACTATTCGATGTAGAATTATGAAAACTTCCAGTTTTACTCACATCTAGTAGTATAATACCTGTGTAAAATTTCATAACTTTATCTTTACCTGGTTGAAAGTTATGAGAGAGTAAAAATCGGCTCTAAGACCTCCTGTAATATACACACAGTGTGCTTAGGCCGGAACTTGGCCTGGCGCACTACCGTGCGCCTAGATTCAGTTATACAAAGAGACAACAGCTTTTCCAGGAAATGTTTACAGACTTAGGAGTGACATACCCCCACCAGACCCTCTCTCACCCATCTCAGTTCTTCCTTGTGATTCTAGTAGTCCAGCCGTGTTCTATGCACTCTATCTTGTGTGATTTCCTTTGTTTCCGATCTAATGCCACGTGATTCATCCCCCCTCCACTCACTCGGATTTAAGTTCTCTATACAGTATTTGTTCTAGTAGCATCTTTTAAACTGAGTAAAAAAAAAACAAAAACTTTCGCTTGATGACAAAATAAAAATACTAAAAGAAATTGATGACCCCATCGAAACAAAAATAAACATAGCTAAACGGTTGAAATTACCTTCGTCAACCCTTGCGACTATTATCAGTAAGAGGAAAGCATTCGAAGAGAATTTTGTGATATGAAACTTGAAGATATAATAATGTGCAACGTTATCTAACAACACAATATTCACTTATACGGAACATGTACCGTTCCCCCACACATTCGTATAAGTGAGACTCCACTGTATATATATATATATATATATATATATATATATATATATATATAAAATGTGTGTGTGTGTGTCTATTATCACAAATTATGTTTTTCCGTCCTAACATTTGTTCATTGCCATAACAAGCGATTTAATGAGCTCGTTAACCACCAAAATTGGTCCATCTAATTTATGCTGATTGGTAGGTATTACTATTTCTATCATTGAAAATTAGTTAAAATATATTGTTATTTCTATGCTCATTTGTATCTAGGCTTGTTTGTGTACTTAGGGCATTTTTTCCTTTTTTCTCCCTACTTTAGATTGCGTTTTGTACAAAACTACTGATCAATTTGTTCATAAAACTCTTATTATTTTTTTAATTAGCACTTTCACAAATTAGCTCCAAATAAATCGTTTGATATGAACACATGGATGTGGAATTCTACAAATTAGCTCCAAATAAATCGTTTGATATGAACACATGGATGTGGAATTCTACAAATTAGCTCCAAATAAATCGTTTGATATGAACACATGGATGTGGAATTCTACAAATTAGCTCCAAATAAATCGTTTGATATGAACACATGGATGTGGAATTCTACAAATTAGCTCCAAATAAATCGTTTGATATGAACACATGGATGTGGAATTCTACAAATTAGCTCCAAATAAATCGTTTGATGTGAACACATGGATGTGGAATTCTACAAATTAGCTCCAAATAAATCGTTTGATGTGAACACATGGATGTGGAATTCTACAAATTTGTTTACTTTTATATTACTTTTATTTTACTTTATTTTACCGGAGGCCCGGTGGCAGTGAGTGCAAAGGCGTGATCACTCATTGTATGGGTCGTGGGTTCTATTCCCACTATGGAGTGGTGGATTTTCTTTATAAAAAAAGAAAAGGCATCATCCCTATCCCGGCTAGAAAAAGGTGGTGACCTGTAGATAAGCCGTCCTAAAATTCCTCGTTAATAATAATGTACGCTAAAATTTGAATAAATAAATATTTTACTTTATACACTTACCGAAATAACTGAAGAATTAAATTAATTGAAGAACATTTCTGGTGTCCACTTGAAGCGGAGAATGTAGAAAGAGCCCCTGAAATTGTAGTTGGGTGTGTAGAATAACCTTCAGGTAGCAGGCTATAAAGCATTACCTTCCCTGCTCCTCGAGGCAGTGGAAATAGGACGGTATTCCCCACCTCTCTCAACCCTTCCGTTCATTCGATTCACTGTTTAAACTAAACTCCCTTCAAGTTTGTTGTGGTAATAAAAAAATGAAAAATTCATTCTCCCTATCTTCGGCAGGAATAAGGGCAGAGCGGAGCAAAAATATTAGTTTTGCTCTTAATACTCTTAAAAATATTTGCCTCCTTTGCCTGAGTATCCCATAGTTGCTTTTATTGTAATAATCTTCTAGACCCTAATAAATGGACGATGAAACAAACCAAGTCGTATTTTGACCAAGGTTTTAATTTGTGCGAAGCTTAGAATTGAAATAGTTAATATTTTGTTCCAATCATTCGTA
This sequence comes from Gonocerus acuteangulatus, assembly GCA_946811695.1. Taxonomy (NCBI): domain Eukaryota; kingdom Metazoa; phylum Arthropoda; class Insecta; order Hemiptera; family Coreidae; genus Gonocerus; species Gonocerus acuteangulatus. Next base: position 45,399,398 of record OX328123.1, read on the forward strand.
AAAAATGTAAAAGCGAAGCAAAATCTTAAGCGACTCAACAGGAAAAAATCAGAAGTTGAAATCGCTTCATTTTAGAACGTATTTTTCCGAACCAAATCAAAATCTTAATTTGCAGGAAATTTAATAAGCTTTTGAATAGATGAGGGGGCGAGGTTAGCTCAGTGGTAGAGCACTGGACTAATAAGCTGGAGGCCTGAGTTCAATTCCCGAGGAAGCACTAAAGATTTTTTCTTCTAGTGCCTTCGTTCATGAGTTGAATTCGTCCTCCTTGACCGTCCCAAGGCCCGACCCAGCCTGTAATTAATTTAATAATGGGTACCTTGGGTGCTAATGACTCCAGCAGTCGAAGTAGCCAAGGGGAAAATCAGGCGGCCGGAGCATAGTACTGACCACAATAGCTCCCTAGTGTGCCGTATGTTCAGGAATCAGATACCTCAATAGTATCTGCCCTCAGGGCCCTCGTGGCCTTTTACGGGACTGTTTTTTTTTTTTTTTTTTTTTTTTTTTTTTTTTTTTTTTTTTTTTGTATTGATGATTTAGATTTAGTAAGTTTCTTACGATACAAGCGAATCCCAAAGAAAATGATCTTACCATCAAAGCCCCCTTATTGCTGCACCCCTGTACTTCCTATACTAGGCTCTTTGCACTAATCGCATTTTTGCTATAAACCTTTCTTAAAATATTAGTAAGAAAATATGAAGACTTAAAAACTGCTCGTGTCAGTTATTAACTTACCTCACGTGAAAATCCAAATATCTCAAATTATATGAAAATCTAACGTGTGGACTACCGGAAACCCTAATTATAGTTTTTTTACACTAAACTCATAATATAGTTAAAGATGTCGCCTTAATAGTGATGATTAGACGATATTTTTGAAAATGATACATAAGTACTTTGTCTGATTCAAAATTCTTAAACAGAATACGGAATATGTCTTTTCGTAGAAATTTGCGAGAAAAAGCTCCTAGTGCTTACAGTTTTCTGTAAACAGGCTGTAAGGTCGCTCTTTTTATATGTATTTTTAACTAAGAAATCGAAAGAAGCCACTTTGAAGGTGAAGTATTCAATACATTTTAGGGTATGTATATAACACATACATTTTGGAAACGTTTGGGTAGAAGAAGCATCAGATAAATAAAATATTATTAATTATTTAATTATATCTCTAAAACTGTGGGAACAACGTGTTAATTCGAAGGTGGAGATTTGAATGCATAATAAAATTCCTACAAAAAGGACACGCAATTTCGATGTGATGGTCTCAGTCGGAGAAATCAGTATTTCAAATTATAGCTAGATCAATTTAACCATTCCCATATTTAATTCATGTAGGTACTAGAAGTAATATGGAAATTGAAGTAGATAAAATTGTATGTAATATCCTTACAGTAAACTGAAACTAAAGACATGAATGAAATCTATACACAACTCGCCTCAACTAAAAATATGACCGATATACACACTTTTCCTGCTTTAATCTCTCGCTTCCGACAACCCCCGACCCTTGGGAGAAGGAATCATCAACTATTGCCAGCTCCACCCCAGCTCTCCTGGGGCAGTCTTTTCATTTACAACTCCTCCTACAGTACACAACACTTTCACATGAAAATAGATACAATTCCTCTGAGCCTTTTGTCCGGGTATCCTTTACAATGTTAGAGGATTCCTGTCTGCAATGATGTATTGAACAATCAATGTAATGCTCTCCGTTTCATTTAATGCTTCCTACAGAAATATTTTAGATCAACAAAAAGACTCATCATTACTTATATTATTAATAAATTAATAAGGAGGCCCGGTGGCCGTGAGTGTTAACACTCCTGTGCCAAAGGTCTTGGGTTCGATTCCCACAATGGGGTGGTAGCTTTTTTTTTAGAAAAAATAACAGGCATCAGCTCTATCCGGGCTAGAAAAGGGTGGCAACCTATTGATAACCCGTCACAAAATTTTTAGTTAATAATAATAGACTTTAAATAAAATTTAAATAATAGAATTAAAATAAATAAAAGAGTACGGTTATTATATATATATATATATATATATATATATATATATATATAAATAAAAAATCAGGCCCGTAAAAGGCTACGAGGGCCCTGAGGGGCAGATACTATAGAGGTATTTGATTCATGACCATACGGCACTCTAGGGAGATAGTGTGGTCAGTACTATGATCCGGCCGCCTGATTTTCCCCTTGCCTGCTTCGACTGCTAGAGTCATTAGCGCCCAAGGTACCCATTGATAAATTTATTATAGGTTGGGTTGGCCTAGGGACGGACAGGGAGGCCGAATTCAACCCATGAACGAAAGGCGAAGAAAAAATCTTTAGTGCTTGCTCGGGATTCGAACTCAGGTCCTCCAACTTATTAGTCCAGTGCTCTACCACTGAGCTAACCTCGCCCCCATATATACATATAATTTATATGTATATACATATACACATAAATTATATGTATATATAATTTATAATTTTACTAATCATAATTTTTTCGAAAATAATAACTCGCCAGGCTGGGATTTTAACCCAGATTCACCCGTTTTACGGTCGGACACGACGCGAATTACGCTATTGTACTTGCTAGATTAGCTAAATTTGATTGTCACATTGAGTAAACCGAGATATTCTGGGTTCAAATACCATCAAAATTTCCAGGCCAAATTTCTAAAAAAATGAATAGTACTTGACAATTACTGAGGGTATGGAGACAACGCTCTGTTATGGAGACCCATTCTGAGCTTTATATGAAAAGAACATGGCCTCGCTTAACATAAATATGGCACTGTAGAAAGATATTGCTTTTTGAATAAAATATTTTGGTGGCAAAAAGTTCTTAAAAATTGAGGCATTTTCGTATATGTTAGAGCATTTATATAGTTTTCTACCTGTAAATTGTATTACCACCACCATCCAGATAAATCAATACATACGTCGATAAAAATCCATCGAATGTGAACAGACGTTTTCAATTTTTTCTGATTGTTGTTAGACTGATGTACGTAGTGGCCAACTCTTGAAAATTAAAGAAAAATACTTACCAATTACTGAAAATCAAAATAAGGAATGTGCATTAAGTCTAATTAAAATATATCATAAGATAAAATATATATGGAGTCATCTATAAGGTACCAGCTACTTTTCACGTTCGATACTTTGCCTTTGTATCGCCGATATCATAAACACAAATTTCAACGGTCGTTGTTTTCAAAGTACTTTGAAGTTGCTGGCAGAGAAGGTTGCTGGTCGTTGTTTTCGCCTTCTATGGGACATGAAACTTCGACATTTCTAGTCTGCACTTCCGGATCACACCATCAAGTCATTAGCGGAGTTTCTTCCTTATAGGTAGGAAGAAATCTCGCTAAAACTCGCTGTACTGCTGTTTCTCTGATGCTTAGTTATTCTCGGCGGTGCGTTACAACTGGAAATCTCGCTAAAACTCGCTGTACTGCTGTTTCTCTGATGCTTAGTTATTCTCGGCGGCGCGTTACAACTGGAAATCTCGCTGTACTGCTGTTTCTCTGATGCTTAGTTATTCTCGGCGGTGCGTTACAACTGGAAATCTCGCTAAAACTCGCTGTACTGCTGTTTCTCTGATGCTTAGTTATTCTCGGCGGTGCGTTACAACTGGAAATCTCGCTAAAACTCGCTGTACTGCTGTTTCTCAGATGCTTAGTTATTCTCGGCGGTGCGTTACTACTGGAAATTCCCAGAAACAAAGTGAATCGTTGAAAGCTGGTGAGAATGGAATTAAATTTTCTCTCTCTGGTTTTGGATTATCACACGGAGAATTAGCTTTGCTGGCTCGGTTCCAAGCTTTCCTTTGCAAGGGTTCGGGTTTTCATACCTTTTACCAAACAAGGAATATCCAAGCCTTATTATTCGTAGAATTAAGTTAGCAAAAGGAATAATTTCAATACAGTCTGTTTCTGTCAGCGCGAATTCATTATGAAACAAATTATTTATTTTTTATTATTATTTTTTTATTTACATAATTTGTTTTTAGGGTATTGCTCTATACAAAGGGGTGTGTGCTTACTATTTATAAATATAATGCAACTAACAACAGATTCATGCAACAACTTACAGAAATAATAATAATAATAATAATAATAATAATAGCATATTAATCAAAAAACGATATAAAACTATTATAATAAAATTACTTCGTTTAGAGCCTTCTGCTCAAATTCAGAAACATAAATATGCTTTAGGTCCACCCGACAAACCTTTGTAATGTACTGTATAACATATAGTCTTGTTTTTCGAACATGGCCACTGCGCATGCGCGAACGCTAGCGGCCAATTTTTTCCCGTTTAATCACCGCTAAAGCATATTTATGATAATAACATATGCCTTTGTAAGTGCCTGTTATATCTTAAATTTTCAGAATTCCAGAGAAAATTTCCTAAAGTTTGGGGATGCTATTGTGGTATAGTACATTTTTCGGGCTTGAGATTCATCCAAATCTTTCAGAAAAACACAAGTTTTCGGGAGAGATGTTTATAATGTCTGGAAGGTAGGATAGTCTGTAGGGTTTTTAAATTGGGCAAGCAACTAATATATGATAAATATCCTCTAACTGATTAGTATTGCAGATGGGGCAGATTTCCTTGGGGTTTATGGCTATTATAGCCTTCCTGTAATTTATTTTTATGGTATTTTTATTCATTTTTCTGATTTGGGCTATTATTCTATAAAATGTAAATGGGATGTTCATGTTTAGGTAAGCTGGTTTTTTTCTGGTTGGGATTAGAAATACGCCTATACATGGGACAATAGGAAGACAAAGTGACACTATTTCTATCTTGCTCCAATAAAAAGGTTTGATAATTCTCTACTTCTTTTTCTTGTTAATTTCTTTCCTTCATTTAAGTGAATTGGAGATTACAGCAAGTATATTTTAATAGCGTCGAATATTTTAATAACTATTCCTGTTATCCTTGGGTTTAGCTCCATGTTCTTGTCCAGAACTTTGTCCATCCAATTCGCCTGTCTCTGATCTGACTACATAATGTGGCGTAAACTTATTAAGGCATGATTTATTGAGTTACTTGTTTGACGTCTTCTATTAGTTACTAGAATTCGATTATAATAACAACAATAATAATATATAAATAAATTCAACATTAACATAATGCTTGAACAATTCAAGAAAAATTATTCACATCTAAAAAAACATTCAATACCACGTTCATCTCAATTATAACTAACAGACTTCCCCATTTATACACTTCCAAAAACGCATAAAAGATAGCTCTTGAAACTGCAGATGCTGCCATTAACAAGACCCGAAGTCATTCAATTAAATAACTCGCCAAGAAATTTAATTCTAAAGCTGAACTGTATAGCTGAATTAAACACCATACACTTAGCTTTCATAAAATCACACGAGACTGAAAACATATATTTAAAACTGTGTACACATTCCTAATGTCCTTAACGTACAGCGCACATTTTCCCTCTTATTCGATACATTTGCACAAAGGTTAAATACTGTATATTATGTTTTATGTGACATTTAATGTTATTGAATTAAATTAAATGTTGCGGAAGATGAATAATGAAACCAAACCGTTCCTTCAACTCCTAATGAATTATTTAATGGTCTACAAGTTTTACGCTCTTGCGGCACGTCTTCAAAGCCAACCAACATATTTCTTGTCACATTGGTGTTCACATTAAGCTCACATTTCCCTCCCTTCCTCCAACTTAGTTAATACGATAAGATTCAAGGTTCCAGAAGGCGTAAAACTCAGTAAGTAAAGGATTTGTGTTTATATTAGCGATCTGCGGTCATATTTAAGTGAATTTATTCCTGTTGTATACAAACCTAAATACATAAAATACCTAACATATAAAATATTTTTGTACCAAATTTCATCGACGTTGGACCATTGTGGAGCGTGTGAGGGATTGCGCAATGAGGTCAACCTCATAAGCGGGTTTCCATGCTGTGAAGGAAGGAAACGCACTAAAACACCTTAAACACAGTCCAACGCCGCTCTGTTAGCTCCATTACAAGCAAAAAAACAAAATGTTTCTTATTTTATGTATGTTGTTTAACTGACAAACTAATTTTACTGCTATAAGCACAAATAAAAATAACGAGCATTAAAAAAAAAAAACTGAGGGAAGCGGACAAAAGGAAGCGTTCAATTGAACGAAATCAGCACTTTCGAAGTTTTAGTACTTATTTCACCAACTGGGGTCGTACCATCAAAAACATGGAAAACCCTATTTGTAGGGGATTTAGTAAGCTTTGGGATGGTTACCTTCCTCATACCACGTTTTCATGTTATTTAGGCCAATATAAGAAAAACCTAAAAATTACCATGTCCTCATGGTACCATTTCCTTAACTCCAAACACACAAATTTCAATATCTTAGTTTGCATTAAAATCGGTTAAAATTTGGAGGCTGTAGCCTTTTTTGAAACACGAATTGTCGTTTGGCCCACTGTGTACCGCCCAGCAAATCAATGTCGATATATTTATATACATATATATAAATATATATATATATATATGTGTGTGTGTGTGTGTGTGTGTGTGTGTGTTTGAACTCTCTATTCACGGAGAGTTTTAATCATCGTTCAACATATGGAAAGTTAGTTTTGAAACTATGTTTTTGTTCTTAACTATTGAGCAAGAGCAAAAATTACTTTGGTAAAATATTCTGAAAAGAACTTAAAAGAGGTGTCATTGGAGAATGGTGATCAATCTTCTCTTTTCATTTTCTTTTGAGCCGTCTGCGCATCCATTCATTAATGTCCTGGGTGACTCACAGTGAAAAACGATTAACAGGCATTTTTAAGAGGAAAAATGACGGATGATCTTACAAAGAACGGCTTAAAAACAAAAAGACTTTTTAAATATTTCATGGGCTATTAGCTTTTAATTACTGTTGTTTATTTACCTAACATGTTCTCCTTACAATTTTCTTGTTCTTACCAGTGATCGGTAAAACAATAATTTAAATACTTTTTTTTAATGAGTTGATAAGTGCCACCACTCTTTTGAGACCTCCACTAAGTTATTTAGGTTTCATAAAAATGAAAAAAAGGCCAATCTGGTCACCCAATTCCAAAAATTTAAATTTTATTTAAATGAAAACAATATTTCGGCTAATGCCACCATCAAATCTTTATTATCATCACAGTCTAAAAATTTACATTTTAAATTAATCATCTAATTTTTTTGTTTGACATTAAATTTTATATAAGACATATAACAGAACAGGTCCCTAGGCACTAAAATATAAAATTTTTTATAATGATAAGAACGAGGAAATTAATTCGAATTGCAGTAAATATGGAATCAACTTGCTTCAAGTATCCACTAACAGATTAACTTCGTGTATAAGCCACGAATCCAATACCTTCGTTGCAATCGGTAAAAACCCGACGTATACTTGAGGGAGTTCCTTCCCAAGAGAGCATAAATAAAAACTTTAAATAGGTGCTTTGTAAACTGAATGAGGCCGACGTATAATCTGCTCCATTGACGAGCCTGAATAAACGTCGAACGGCTGGAAGTCTGTCGTAACTTGGGCGAGTTAAAGGGTTGTTTTTGTCAGAAACTGCACAACTTGGATAATATTTTTTACCAGTCCGTTAACTTCTGTTTGCCTACTTCAAATTTAAGACTTCCTCATCTTAGCTCAGTTTATATCTTCCGAGAGGAAAAATATGATTAGGTGCACCTTTTAAGAACAAGAAAGTGATCTTTTTCCAGAATGGATCTTTTAAAAACTTTTATAAATTTCTATTTTTGGATCATAAATGTCACATATTTTTTAAAAGAGACAACTTAGCAACGATATTGAAAATAACTAAATACATATTGTTAAAAAGTCATCTTAAAGTATTAGTCCAAGAGCCGGTAACTGCACGTTTCATGAAGTCTTTATGCACCTTGAAATTTTGCTATAATGTACTTCTTGGGATGATAAGAACGTATATATGTGTTGGCAAGACCGTGGAACACATGCGCATAGGGGAAAGGTGCAAAAATATTGCCAAAAAATAGAGTTTTATTCAGAAGCCTATCTTTAATGTAAAAATTATTTAATATTATTATTATTAAATTTTAACATCAATTTCTTATTAACTACGAATTTTAGGACGGGTTATCGATAGGTTACCACCCTTTTCTAGCCAGGATAGGGCTGATGCCTTTTCTTTTTTCTAAAGGAAAGCCATCACCCCTAGTGGGAATCAAACCCACGACCCTTTGCCACAGAGTGTTAAGTGCTCACGCCTTAACGCACACGGCCACCGGGCCTCCTAATGTAAAATTAAGACAATTTTAAGATGAATAATAAATAAGGCAGACACTTTTAAGGAGTATAACATGTAAAAAACAAAATTGTGTTTTATTCTAATAATAAATGAGAGTTTTATACACGCTGCCATTTAAAACAGCTTTACATGTACAAGTTCGTGTGAGCAAGAACCAATGAGAGAGCAGAGAACAACCACAACTGCGCGGTTCTCTCGTTCACTCTTACGGTGACGCGCAGTGTATTGCAGTCTATCATCTATCATCTTGGGCGTATATAGAAAATAATTTCGGGAGGGGCTGGGAAAATTTCGGGGGGGGGGGGCTGAGACCATTTCCGGGGCATGGAATACTATAAATTTAGAGCTTGGAATAGTTTTAGGCAACTAAAACGCTATTACACGTAAAATAAAATATGCTTTATGATCCAAGTGATCTTATTTAATTTATTTTTAAGGGTTTTACGACAAGTTTTTACCATCAAATCAAAATTTCAGGAGGGGCTGCAGCCCCCTCTATATACGCCCATGTCTATCATAGCCAACATTTATTTTTATGTTTCCTGAAAATGAAACCCCACAAAAGTGTCTGCCCTTTTGTAATTATTTTTATATATGTTTATTGAAGACGCTGTTTAAATCACATCATGAATAAAGCACTTAATTAAACATTAAAAATAAAAAGTCCGTCTCGCAGGACTGCATCATCTTAGCGCGGTTCCGTTCATATCCCTAGTCTAATTTGGAAAGATTAAAATAGAAGCAGTTATTATTTTGGTTCCACCAGTCTTTTTTTTAAAATTAATTATTATGATGGCGTGTCAACCCTTAAGGTCACTGACGCCATTCCTGTGAGTAGTAAAGTCTTGAAAGCTCATGATTTACAATCTTACCTGGAAGGGTCCGCTACACTAGAAACAGACCCGCTAGTGACAAGGTCTTAGAATCTTGGAAATCTATATTTCTAACAATAAATTGTTTTTGTTATTTTACTTAACTAGTTTTATTGTCAAATACATTATCCAACTATAAGCAATTAAAAAATAACAAGAAATAAAACAGACAAAAAGAACCATTGGAACAAACGAAATCAATTAATTTAAAGCTTTAAGCACTTTTTTCTCCGATTGACATCGCCTAATTAAAACTTTCTTCAGAACCTTTTTTGTAGAGCATTTAGTAAGCTTCCGAATGGTAATCTTCCGCTTCACAAGATTGTCAACGGTTTTCGAGATACTAACGAAATTATACAAAGTTACCAAAACTTTTTTTGTCTGTTAATAAAATATTTTATTCTAACCCTTCCTTTACTCTAAACGTAACAAAAATTTCAGCATATTAGTGTTGATGAAACTCCAACATGCAGAAAATGTTTCAACTGTATCCCATAATTCTAAGTACCAAAATCAAAGACAAAGAACCCTCCCTAGGAAGGACGCTAGGCAGTTGAAAAGCTATATATCTTGGAAATCCATATCTCTAACGTTAAATTGTTTTTCTTATTTTTCTTAACCTGTTTTATTTTCAAATACATTATCCAACAATAAGCAATTAAAAAATAACAAGGAATAAAAAACAGACAAAAAGAACAGTTCGAATAAGCGAAATCAATTACTTTAAAGTTTTAAGCTCTTATTTCTCCGATTGACATCGCCTAATCAAAACTTTCATTAGAACCTTTTTTTTAGAGCATTTAATAAGCTTTCTAATGGTATTCTTCCGTTTACCAAGATTCTCAACCTTTTTCGAGATATTAATGAAAGTAAACAAAGTTACCAAAACTATAAATAAATAAATAAAATATTTTATTCTAACCCTTCATTAACTCCAAACGTAACCAAAATTTCAACATATTAGTTTTGATGAAAGTAGAACATGCAGAAAATGTTTCAACTGAATCCCATGATTCTAAGTACCCAAACCAATAACGGTATTCAAAAAAATATTTTTCCAATTTTCTCGAAAACGGTTAAAGCTATCGCCTTGAAAATGGTTTCATTCGTTTTCCTAGCCCAGGAATCATATAAAACGAGTACTTAGAAGCTTATGAACTCAAAAACGTAAGCGTTACGATTTTTTTTGCGCGAATTTCGCCCCAAACGCCATCTTTCAGTAGGCGGATTTTGCTGGTTAACGAACTTGACCTTTCAAATTGGACGAAGGATTTTTGTACCAAATTTCATCAAAATCGGACCATTCGTCTTCTATCTAGAGAGCGAACAGACAAATATATATATATATATATATATATATATATATATATATATATATATATATAAATATATACATATATATATAAATATATACATATATATATATATATATATATATATATATATATATATATATATATATACAAATTTGAACCACCGTTATTTTCGGTCTCTAGGGGTTCTGAAACGCGAAATTTTCTAGTCGGCACTTCGGGATTGTTTCATTGTATCAACCCTATAAGCGGGGTTCCTCCCTATGGGGGAGGGAGGAACCGCGCTAAAACTAGGTACTTTGGTTTTTTTTTCTTTTTTAAATTTTAACCCCCTTAAAAGTGTCTGCCTTATTTATTATTCTTTGTAAAATTGCCTTAATTTGCAATTTTTTAACATTATTGATAATTGACTTCTGAATAAAACACTATTTTTGGGGAATATTGTTTTGCACCTTTCCCCTATTCGCAGTACCTGGTGTTCCACGGTTTGTCCAGGAAACACATACTTACCTTCTTATCTACCCAAGAGGCACATTATAGCAAAATGCCAGCTCTCTATATTGAACGATGCGAGAGAATAGGTAATAATTAATAATCGCAGACTGCGTGTTAAAACGAATATTTAAATTTGTTTCGATTTAGAATTAGAACATTTCTTCGAAAATGTCTTTAACTATAAAATTAAAAATAATAAAACAAAATTTTGCGACAAAAAATAACTGTTAGTCAGAGTTGAATTTCTATTCAATGCTGCTCAAATCACACAGGCGATAAGAATCCAGTAGGAACAACAAGATTGGGATTATTAAAATATATTGACGTCATGATATATAGACGGCTCCTAAAATTAATAATGACTTCTTTAGCTTCTTCTTTTAATTTATTTTGTATGTATCTTTCTTTTTCTATTATTGATGTTTAAAATGTAATAATACTGCTCTGGTTATTAGATTCTTATTTCACAAATAAAGAAAAATAAAATAATTGTTGATATACCACACAGACCCGAGATAAGAAAATATTTAAAAAAAAAATGTAATATTTAATTAAAAAATATCTTGATCAGTGTTACCTTTTCTTACAAAAACGTTTCATGTAGTTCTGAATATGTATTGTTTAAAAGCGTTCACCTTTTGAATAATTAAGAGAAATTCTCAGTAATTGGAAAAACCCATTAGAGAACATTATTTATTTATTTACTGCTTGATCGCAACGGAGGCGACTAGCAAAGTAGTAAGTCTATATGGAAACGTCAGCTTTGAACAAAAAGATAATATTATTAAATAAATTATAATGCATAATCATAACATAAAGGAAATAAATATAATTTCAGAAAAAGTATCAAATAGATTTAAAAGCCAAAAATAAAATAAAAAATATAAAATAAATTAAAAAATAAAATAAAATAAAAGTAAGGAAGTTATAAAAAAAAATGACAGAGTTAACATTTTCATGAGTTCGTTAAATTGTGTGATATATATGTATAGTTTGTAAATATTTAAATACCTGATTCAAATAATAGAACATTAACGTTTTAAGTAAATTTCCTGAAAGGAAAAAAAAACAACAAACAAACAATGGAGCAATAATGATACAAATGGTGTCGTTTTCATTTTACAAATGGACACTGAAGCTACCTTTTCATTGTGAATTTTTTATATTATTCCATCAAATTAAATTTTACATCTGCTCAAGTAAAATGTAATCTCAAAAGGAAAGATATTTCTTGTTTATTTGTTAACCTATATTTAATCTATATATTTTATAATTATTATTTCCTTAATAGGTGACGTACTACCGAATAGATTAAGATATCATAAATTTATTTATATGCGTACATAATGAATATAATGACAAATATTTAGCATAAATATGATTACATATTAATTTCAGTTTTATTATTTATTATATTTAACAAGTTATGTAAGATCAAAACTTATTTAATGGTTGATCTAATTTATGTTTAAAAAGCTGGACAATATGATTCAAATTGGTTCTCTATGTACCTAAGCCCATTTTTTGAAATTACAGAGGTCTTGAAAGTATATAAATAACAAAAAAATGAAATTAAAATATTCTTCTTATTTGGTGATTTATATTTTAGAATTTCCGTAATAATGTATGTTTGATAGAAAACATGATATAGTAATAATGGAAGACATATCATCTACTAAGGTCTGTTTCAGTCTACTTGCACATCGAGACGTCGGAATAAACGGCCTGTCCATATACACGGCGTCCAAGCAAGCTCTCACCACCATCACGGCATCTCTCAAGAGGGAATTGGCAGAGGAGAAAATGAAGACCAGGGTCACGGTAAATATATATTTTTTTGTTATTCCTGTAAGGTATTATTTCTTTTTTACGTCCCTCTGTAGGATTTAATAATTCGTTCCCCTAAGATTTGAATAATACTGTTCTGAAATCTCAGTGCTAAATAATAAATATCAAGTCACTACATGCTGAAAATAGTATCACAACATTCCCAAAAGAAGTTGGTCAAGCACTTATCGTTTCGGACGGAAAACAGGAAACTCGTTTATAAAGACATTTCTTAAAATACTTATAAAATAAATTGAGAATAAAACGAGGAAGAGATCATTCGGAAGAATGAAATTGTTACAGGATTATTAGTTTATTAGGGTCGGTAAACAATAAAACTGATTTTTTAATAAAGAATGAGTTCTTAATTTTGTAAATTTTTGGCTTCATTTTCAAGCCTTCATCATGGCTACGAGCAAACGAAGAACTGACAAGATTCGAAGTTTCTACAACGCTGTTGATAAAAGTTATTATAAAAATTTAATAAAAAATGTGGTTTGTGGATCTCATCCTATCCCGCCTTGCCTCTCTTCAAGGTAAACGTTGTGTACTGAATAATTTGGTTTGTGGATCGCATCCTATCCCACCTTGCCTCTCTAAACGTTGTGTACTGAATAATTTGGTTTGTGGATCTCATCCTATCCCGCCTTGCCTCTCTAAACGTTGTGTACTGAATAATTTGGTTTGTGGATCTCATCCTATCCCACCTTGCCTCTCTAAACGTTGTGTACTGAATAATTTGGTTTGCGGATCTCATCCTATCCCACCTTGCCTCTCTAAACGTTGTGTACTGAATAATTTGGTTTGCGGATCTCATCCTATCCCACCTTGCCTCTCTAAACGTTGTGTACTGAATAATTTGGTTTGTGGATCTCATCCTATCCCGCCTTGCCTCTCTAAACGTTGTGTACTGAATAATTTGGTTTGTGGATCTCATCCTATCCCACCTTGCCTCTCTAAACGTTGTGTACTGAATAATTTGGTTTGTGGATCTCATCCTATCCCGCCTTGCCTCTCTAAACGTTGTGTACTGAATAATTTGGTTTGTGGATCTCATCCTATCCCACCTTGCCTCTCTAAACGTTGTGTACAGAATAATTTGGTTTGCGGATCTCATCCTATCCCACCTTGCCTCTCTAAACGTTGTGTACTGAATAATTTGGTTTGTGGATCTCATCCTATCCCGCCTTGCCTCTCTAAACGTTGTGTACTGAATAATTTGGTTTGTGGATCTCATCCTATCCCACCTTGCCTCTCTAAACGTTGTGTACTGAATAATTTGGTTTGTGGATCTCATCCTATCCCACCTTGCCTCTCTAAACGTTGTGTACTGAATAATTTGGTTTGTGGATCTCATCCTATCCCGCCTTGCCTCTCTAAACGTTGTGTACTGAATAATTTGGTTTGTGGATCTCATCCTATCCCACCTTGCCTCTCTAAACGTTGTGTACTGAATAATTTGGTTTGTGGATCTCATCCTATCCCACCTTGCCTCTCTAAACGTTGTGTACTGAATAATTTGGTTTGTGGATCTCATCCTATCCCGCCTTGCCTCTCTAAACGTTGTGTACTGTATAATTTGGTTTGTGGATCTCATCCTATCCCGCCTTGCCTCTCTAAACGTTGTGTACTGAATAATTGGTTTTATGTATTAGAATTAATTTTGTACTTTGTATATCTGACAGTACCTTCAAGAATTTTTGAAAGAAAGTTTCCGTGATAAACATACACATATTTTTATTTTAGAGATTATTTATAAATGAGTAGGTTCAATCTCTTTCGATTTCTAATTATTTAAAGTGATTTAGAACTTAGGAAATAATCATTATTTCAAATTGAATTTTACTTAAACCGAATAATGATCATTACAAATTAAAATAAAACCGTTAATTATTTTTTAAATTATTTTATGACCTGTTTTATTTAATTGTATTTATAATATTTTTAGAGCTTGAGCCCTGGCCTGGTAAAAACGTCCATGTCGAACTGGTTCACTAAAGAACACCCCGAGCATGACTGTCTTTCAGCTGAAGATGTCGTGGATACTTTGCAATTCGCACTTTCTGCGCCTTCCACTGTCAACGTGAGTATTCAACCCAGAACTTTGTTTTTAGGTGATCCAATTTTTCACAATTTGTATGTGCTGATGGTCAAATTAAAAAAAAAAAAAACACTTACTTTCTTCACTACTCTTTTATTTTTCTCTACATGTTTCTAGTCATTATGACGCCTCTTAAGGGGAACTTAAAACAATATGTCATTGCAACCTTCACCAACGAGAACCTTCCGCAGGTAGTGCCCCGTCTAATAAAAAAAAAAACTGAAATTATATACCTAGATAAAATATTTTTGTAGTTAAAAACAAGGATACATCAAATGAATAATTTTATAAAATGGCGAAGACTTCTTTTGGAAAGTCAACTCTTACCCTTATCTTGTCAGCCTTGACGAGGCCCTACCTGCGGAATATTCTCGGAGGTGTAGGCTCTAATGATATATTATTTAAAATGGCCCTGAAGAGGCGTCAAAGAGACGAGAACATGTAGAGAAAATTAAGAAATAGTGAAGAAAGTTACTGAATTGTTTGAAATTTGACCTTTTCCCACATATAACTATATTGTAATATTTGAGTTAAAAGCTTTATGTTTTCAAACAAGTTTTAATAATTAAATAAAAATTGTTTCTAGTACACTGCACAATGTGCATTTATATATGTTTTGTTTTAAGTTACTTCATTGGGGTTGAAATGATTGATTGGTGAGACCGCATCTCACGCCAGGAGGCAGAGTGGTGAAAAATAACACCGCTCCACCAACCAATCATATATATATATATATATATATATATATATATATATATATATATATATATGACAAATATAATATCATATATATATGATATACATATATATATATATATATATATATATATATATATATATATATATGTGTATATAAAGATATGCTTTATTAAGCCACTTATTATTTGGGCATTCCCGATATATATACAGTGCAGAATACCATTGACTATGAAGTACATACTGATAGAATGATTAGAGAGACAAAACTGTGACTTTCAAACATGGCGGAACTACTCAGTGATGGGAGCACAAATTTTCTCCAACCTAAGCAAGACAAACATAAAAATTAAAACAAAACCATTAAAGCACACAGAACTTCTTTTATCGGACAGTATTGTACAATTTTAATGATTCAAAAAATTGCTTAAGTATAGTTAAATAAAATAAATATTTTCTGTAATACTCAGTAATATAGTATTTGTTATGTATAGCATTAGTTAACACACTATATATGACTTATGGAACATAGTAAATTAAACCTAAACATAATTGTCAACAATTTATCGTCTTAATAGCGAAAGTATATATATATATATATATATATATATATATATATATATATATATATATATATATATATATATATATATATATTTATGCAAGACTCAAAAGAAGATACCATGATAATGACATATATGTAAAAACATACCGCACAGCCCAATTCTCAGAGGTATGTTTGTTGTAGATTGTAATAAAATTTGTTTAGGCATTCTGGATAAGCCATGTCATTATTTATTTTCTTTTAGTATGAAAATATATAAATAAATTACTTTTAATTTTGGTTACAGATCTCGGAAGTTATTTTCGAAGCAGCCTGAAAAGAGTTTACCTTCAGAGTTAACTTAATTTTCCAGCTTTATTTCGACTGAAATGCAATATAAATTTCATTAATTATTACTTTTATGATTTTAGAACATAAATATGTAAACTCATTAAGAGGTTTCTTATTTTTGTAAATGATATTTTCTCTCAAATCAAATTTATTAGAGGATAAAACATTACAAAAGTTTTAACCTCCTCTTGTTGTATAAGAGAAAGAGTTAATGGGATAAAGAACATTAAAAAATTAAATTAAAATCTTCCATGAAATTTATTTTTCTCCCTCACTTTCTGTCAAACGAAGCATGCAAAGAATATATTTTGAGTTTGATGTAAGACACATCGGGGATGTAAGGCAAGTAGAGTGCTTTGAAGGATAATCTTGAAGACTTATTTTTAATGACCGTAAATGAATGTTGTGTGAATAGAATTAAAAAAAAAGAAAAAAAAATCTTTAGCTTTTTAATAAGCAAGTCACTGCGATTTGTAATTAGCCTAATGGCGCAAAAAGTAAAAACCTGTCTAATCCTGTTGAGAAGACTAATTCAAGCCTAAATATTCTTCTTATTCCAGATTGCTTTTTTAATGATAGTATGTATGTTATAATAATTTTAGATTTAATTTTAAATTCATTGATTCGGATAGGTCTATTTTGTCGGATATTGATTATTTTAGTTATTTTTAAACATTTATAAGGATATCTGATTTCTTATACATGTTTCTTATGTAGTGGTGTAGGCAAGATAGTTCACCAAACCGGCTTCTGAAAAATATACCTTAGTTCTAATGTATGAAAGAAGTTTTGGATGACTATTTATTTATTGATGAGCATCCGCAACAAACTCGACTCGCTCCGTATAATTTTTACATATAAATTCAATCATTAATGTGCTATTGGAATTATAATATACACATGTTACATATAAAATACACTTATACATTTATATGATCTTACATATACATCTAATTGTAAAATAGAAATAGAATTACCCTAGAGAAAAGAAGTATTCAACAAAAAAAAAATTATTTCGTTTATAGCCTTCTGCTCAAATTCAAGAACATAAATATGGTATAGGACCACCCTACAAACCTATGTAATGTACTGTATACCAATTCTTAGTAAATAATAATGGACTTTAAAATTTAAATAATGTACTATATACCATATAGTCTTCTTCTTTATACATGGCCACTGCGCATGAGCAGGTGCCGGCAGACAAATGTTTGTGACACTTTTTTGTTACGCTTAGGTCCACCCGACAAACCTATGCGATGTACTCTATAGCATACACTCATGTTATTCGTACATAGCAACTGCACATGCGCGAACGCCAGTAGTCACTTTTTTGTGTCACATACTGTCTTCTTTTTCGTACACCGCCACTGCCCATGCGCGAACTCCACTGCGCATGCGCGAACGCCAGCGGACAATTTTTTGTAACGTTTTTTTCCAGTTTAGTCACCGCTAAAGCATATTTATGCTAACAAATAATCTAAGTGTGACTTATAAAACATTGAACATTTTGGAGTAATTGCATAATAATTTAGCATTTATTTTAGTTGTGCAACGTCACATTCACTACATCAGAGAATAAAAACGTTAGCCATTAAAAATATATAATAAAAAAAAACAAATAAAAAAGTTTTGAGAGAAGATAGGAATATTTAGTTATTCGAAGCTTATTTGGGAATATTTCACTGCCCAGTTTCACAAATTTTTCAGTGTTTCCTAGGATTTATGAGTTCATGCCCAGCCTGTTGGAGGAAGGCTGTTTTGTTTTGAGACGAATGGAAGTAAATAAATGACTGTTTGCTTAGAATCAAATAGGGTAATTTATCCAATGTCGGCCAGCTTCGTCTCGTTTGTAGTGCCACTGGGTTCTGCAATGAGGCGAGTGGTTAGCCTTCAAAGCATCTTTAGTTCTTTTTGCTATTCCCTGGTTTTTAATGACGACATACTGCGAAATTAAAAGATTGCCTTATAACTACTTACAATATAATATGCATTTATAATCTATACTTGGAGAAAATTAAAATCAATGGCTACATAATTTTCATCGCTGACAAAAAAAAAAATAATAATAAAATAAGAAAAATAATTATTATCAATTTTGTTGTCAAGTTTGTTTAAAACAAACGGTTTTAAATGCTCCTTCAGTGACAAAACCTCCCGATGAATGATTGCTAGACTATAATATAGTTTCAAAGATATTTTTAACCCATAAAAAAAAAAAAAAAAAAAAAAAAATTTTGTGAAAATCAGCTTTGGAACTATTGATCTAGAAAATGGTCGCGCGGGTCTGTCAGACTATAAAGCTCTTATCTTAAGAGGAAAACCAAATCACAACTAGCTTTCGGGATGGTACATGAAGAGGCACTATGACACAAAGTGGCTGAAAATTCCGCAGTCAGCATAGGGCTGAAAGTGCAGAAGCATTTTCTGGGAGCAATTTCTAGGAAGACCATTCGTAGAGAGGTGGATTCAGAGTACTTTCTGAAGGCTGTAATCTGTGTAGCAGTCCGCTCTCATTGTCTGCCTTGTTTCGACTTGAACAAGTCCTCGTCATTTTCCCAGAGAAAATGGGGGAAAAAAAAAAAACTACTACTAGAACTTCAGGGAGCCTAATGTATACCTCAGAATATCCTTCACACATCATGTAGTTTTCGCTTTCATATATGCATCCACGATAACAAATGTACAGTCATTATCGTATCAATGGATTTGGGCCAAGATTGTTTCGTCTTACGATTGGGTGCTTTATCATTCAGCTTACTTTCATAAGTTAGAGTGGCTTCATATGACATTTTGGATTTAAATCCAAGCCCTACGGATTAATAATATTTTATCTAATTATTTGCACCACTTTCTGCACAATTTACCACGAATTGTATATTACTCCTTACTTTTGAATTGAGGCCGATGTAAAACAATACTTTGCTTAGTGGAATTCAGAGGTACATTTAGACTTTTCTTTGGTTGTTTTTCGGCACTTCTAGACTTACGCCGGAAAATCTATAGATGACCAACCTTACTAAACTTCCATGGTGCAAAAGGGAATTATTACAACGGGTAAAATCAATTTTGCTGAAAACCCGTATCTCCCGCATGAGAATCCAAGTCGTTAGCCACGGAACAACGCGGACATCTGTTAGATGTTGTTTTAAATATTTTTGTCCTTTAAGTGTTGGAGTTTAGTGTCAATGTAGTGGATGTCATCTCCAAGGATTCCTGTTTAGCCAATTGGAGCATTAAGACTCTGCCCTACATGACTTTTGTTCTATTCATTTTATTTCATTTTTTATGATTTTCGTAAAAGAATCACATGCGATACTTTACCACATTATTACAACCATAGCACATGTTTTATTTCCTTTATTCTGTTCCAGATTTTGTTATCCGACAAGATCCCATATATGTACTAAGAGTACAGCTTTGGGCAGATGTTTGTGCTTTTATATATATATATATATATATATATATATATATATATATAATATATATATATATATATAACAAGAGAATTCTCTAAAGTTATAGGAAATGAAACATGTAGGGCGATTAAAATAGAGCGATTCAAATTAACAGATAATGTATGTAATTTGTTCAATGTTGTGTCTAAAATAATTTGAGCGTTCGATAACTAATAAGTAGAGCCCGGAAGTTAGGCAAAATGCCTTTTTTATCTGAATGGATATATTGAAGAATCAGATAGAAATAAATATGTTTTCGTGCATTTAGGAAGTGTAGCGACAATTTTTATTTTGCCTTTTTTGGGTTCCATTGCCTATTTTTGCCTTTTTTGCTTGTTATGCAATTTTTTCTAAACATTTCAAAAAGCACATATTGAACTTCCGTTCATCGAAGACAAAAAAGGTTGCTCAAATTACAAATTGCCGTCACAAATATCTATTTGAAAGCTTATTTTCCCAACCCATGGATTTAACCTCTTTATATAACAGAACCTTCGTTAGTAGAAGGAATGCACAAGCATAATGAATAGCAGGAAAGAGAGAGGATGAGGGAAATCAGTCATAGCTCCTTCCTCACCGCCCTTTAGCTGTGACAATGCGTAATTACCTGGTATTCCGGATTTCGAAATTATAAGATAATGCAGAGCAAGTTTTGCCATGATGGAAAACATTTTTTCTGAGAAGGTCTATAACAGTTGATACTTTGAAAAAGCATCTTGTTGTTGCTTGTAACAATGGAAGTAATTCATTTGAGAGTAAGTAACACTAATTCTGTGATAAATCTATTTATCTCTGTCCGTTTGTCCCTTATACAAATCCACATATTTTGACCAAACTTGGAATTCTGGTAGGTCTTGATCCGGGAAGTCTCGTAGGCTAAGTCAAAAACGTCTACCAGCTGTCTGTCTGTATGTTTGTTCCTTATAAAAATCCACACCTTTTGACCGACATTGACCAAACTTGGGACACAAGTAGATCTTAATCCGAGAAGTGTCGTAGGCTAAGTCAACGTCTACCAACTGACTGTATGTATGATTGTTCCTAATACAAATCCACACCTTTTGACCAAACGTAGCACACAGGTAGGTCTTGATACGGTGAATGTCATAGGCTAGGTCAAAAACGTCTACCAGCTGTTTGTCTGTATGTTTGTTCCTTATACAAATCCACACATTTCGACCGATTTCGATCAGACTTGGCACACATGTAGGTCTTGATTCGGGGAGAGTCATAGGCTATATTAAAATCGTTTACGACTCACAGTTCGGAGGCCACGGGTTCGAAACAATGAACGGGGTTCCTAATTTATTTTTGATTTTATGGAAGCAGAAAGTAGGCGTAGCATGGCACGCCGGGTAACAGATAGTTGGTAATAAAGAAATGAATGAGTATTTAAAATACATATTTTCATCATTAATGAGTAAGGTTCCTCTTTGCCTTCACTCCTAATAAATGCCTATTTTAATTACAGTACTACCTATTTTCAGTATTTTAAGTGCCTTTTTGCCTACCTATTTCACCCAAAAATAAATGCCTAACTTCCGGGCTCTACTAATAAATATATTAACTTTTTATTTTTTTGTTCAGGAGCTAATTATAGATACAACTAAACAAATATATATATATTTTTTCTTTACATTCATTAACTTAGAAAATAAAAAGTTGTTTAACTTATAATGAGAACATGCAATGGTAGAAGAGTTAACAGGCTCTATGAGGATTCAGAATCATATCTACAGGCGAAATTTACTCCTGTGCAACTAAGTTTATAAATTAATTACAAAACTTAAGCTCTTAGTTCGTCTTATGGCCAAAGCTGCCTGAAGGAACCTAATTTGTACAGAAACTTCATAATAAGGCATAATAAGGGAGAAACAAATGATTCAAATATTTAAATAATAAAGATTATTAATATAATCTTCAATATCGTTGTTACAAATGCAAAGTATCGAATGTGCAAATCACCACTTTTCAGAGTGGAAAAGCATTTATTCATAACTTTTTTTTTGACAGTCAAATATTCGGCAGATTTGACCTTTTGATAGTGGAATAATTTCCCTTTAATAGAGTGAAGTAAGATTCAAGAATTTGCCGTAAATAAGTCCAGCAGAAATTAGTAAAGATTGAAAATGAAAGATGTATTTCTTCAAATTCGATACT